>JAJMAK010000304.1:0-20684 GCA_030572615.1 Metschnikowia lachancei | reverse complement strand
TGGCAATTGAACATATTTGAGAAGTCCGAGAAATTCGACTATAACGTCCTTTCTGAGAAACACAAATCAAAGCGTAACTTCGCTAATAAAGAAGCTCTAATAAGTGACATCAGATCTTAAGACCCACTTTACTCCACTTTTAACGAGTTCAGCTTCGTGTTTCAAGCAATCATCACCGTGTTTATGTAAAAGAGCCATTCCTTTACTTGGGTGGATATTAAGCGGCTTTGCACCACGGAGTTCTGGATGGAAGATTGTGCCCCCACCAATAAACTCATCATCGCCTGTTAGATAAATGAGAAGCGTCCATTTGGTCTTTCCCTTAACCTTAGAATCGTGAGCAAGAGGACAGGTAACAGACTCATCATAGTGCTTGCCAAAGTGATGGCCCTTAGAATACCTATACACCCTTAATTGTGGATTAAGACTTCTGGCAGCTTGAAAAATATCTCGGATTTGTTCTAGTTCTGGATCCTCATATTGGGGGACTTGCATAAGAATTGCTCTTAGGAATTTCCACAACGCATCTGCTGCAGGCAAAGATGTGATGGACACACGGTCGTTAAAACGGGCGGCATAATCCCTGCTCTTGATCAAGGGTGTAGTCTCTAAGGTGAGTTTGTTTGTGAAATCAGAGATCAATTCATTGCAGAATTCATCCGTAAAGAAGTGATCAATGGTGATAATTTGATCCTCTACAACACTTTCAGGAACAGGTTTAAAAAAGGATGAAACGAAAGAGGAATGTAAGTTATAGAGCTTTTGAGGAAAATCATATCCAGGGGCCTTTTGAAGGGCCTGATTGTTCTTTTTGGGAGCCATGTTCTTCTGGTTCTACATCGTCTTAGTGAGGCTTGAAAGCTCACAGGTCATGTGATCTATTTCATCCTGGAACGGTTGTAGAACCACACCCATTAAATTTAATAGGGTACGAGTTAGACCAAAAAATGTGTCATCGTTTTTATTTTTATTTTTTTATTCAATTTACTTTAATTTTGAATGCATTACCTAATAATATACAGATCTAAGCCTCAAGGACATAGTTAAAGCCGAGCTTCTTCAAGTCATCAAATTTTTGTTTCTTGGACTCCTCGTACTTCTTTTGCAACTCCTTCCACGTCTCCAAAGGTTTTGGAGCAGTTTGCTGTTCGTACAGTTTTGCTCTCCAGTCGAACTCTCTGAAATTGGATTTCATGTTCTTAGAGAAGAGGTTATCTTGAGGGTTTTCCACAACGTGCACCTTCAATAAGTGTCCCACCAAAAGATAGTTGTTCATGGTTTCAGCAGCAACTTGAGCAGCAGAAAGATCCTTGAACTCAACAAATCCATAATGTCTAGATGCTCCAGTGACTTTGTTTCTGGAAACTCTCAATCTTATAATGTCACCAAACTGAGCAAAGTATTTCTTCATTTCCTTCTCTTGGAACAGTTTGGGGAGTCTTCCCACATAAATGACTGCTCTTTTGTTGCTTGGAACATTCGAGCTTTCGTCTTTCTTATTCTCTTTAGTAAGTTTGACTGTGTGGGCTGCTTTCTTGCTTGGTTGTTCCTCAACAAGGCCTTGCACGTCAATTTCCTCATCGGAGGAGAATTCTTGGGAATCTTCTTCCGAGGAAGAACCTCCCTCAGAGACGTTCTCCAAAGAGATTTTCTCGGTTTCTTTGACTACCTTTTTAGGTTGTTCTTTTGGGGCGTTGGAGGTCTTTTTGGCCATTTTTGTTTTGAATGAAATTAATATATCTTGTAAGTGAAGGCCATCTCATCGAGGAAAAAAATGGCCTGGAACAGTGTGTGGTGTGCAGGTAAATGCGTGGAGCAGTTGGCGTGGAGCAGGAGGGTGCATTATCCTGATGTGGTCCATCAAAACATACATTAAGAAAGTTGTGTAGATTCTCTAAAAAAAAAAATGTAAATTATATTTTATTTGAAATTAGGAATTCGATTTACCATTTTTGTTTTTATCATTATCATTATTGCTGTTCCTTATTTGATTTTTGATATTCGCCGAAAATTCTCTCGCGTATCAAATATCAGCAAGGTTAAAGCGGGGGAGAAACATAAAACACTACAAAATCTTTGCCAAAAGGGAATATGTCTTTTTCACCGGAAGCCCCACCACATTGAAGAAGTCCCCGGTAATTCCTTCGAAAAGCATACTACCCTTCTCCTGATACTTGAAACCACCTGCAACATTCAACCCCTCTCCCGTACCTACGTAATATTGTAATTGTTGGTCTGAAAGACAAGCATTGAACTTTAAAGCAGTGGTTTCATGGCCGTATTCATGACTTACAACTTTTCCATCAGATACACGACAAACATGTACAGCAGTAATAACTTTTATGTCGGCTGGATGGGTTTTGTAGTGCGAGAGCATGGCCCATTGGTTTTCTGGAGAGGTTGGTTTCTCGAACACTTTGCCTCCACAAGAAACTATGGTATCTGCAGCTAGCAAAATATAGTCTTTATTAGAATCCAATTGTGGGATGATACTTGGGATTTTGTGTTGGGCTGTTTGTATCACGTAGTCCACATCTTCAATGCCATCTTTGGAAAGGTTCTCCTCGAAAGTTGATGTTAGGACGGTGAAATCCTGTACTCCAATATTTGTGCTTAGAATCTCTGATCTCCGCGGCGAAGAAGATCCGAGGATGAACTCATAATTAGCTAGCTTGTCGACCAAATCCTGGCTCCACATTGTAGAATGTTGTTGTTATGCAGAAAGGTTAATAAGTACTTTTGGTTGGTTACGGTATGCATTCGCGCAACCTTGACCTACGATAAATTCTACATACAAAAACGTCTTTAGTTGTAGGGTTTATGCATTAATTTGTTCCATATAATTATTAGTTGATGCGATTTCACATATTTAGTATCTGCCACTTCAGGGACGATCGCAGACGTGTTTCAGGTAATTTATGCTGAATCAGGAGTTCTTTGATTTTGCAGCAGCAATTGCTTTCTTCAAAAATGCCGTTTTCAAATCGGAAACTTCCAGTGAATTGGTTTCCATCTCTTCGTCAACATTAATATCCACCGGCTTAGATTTAATCTTTACGGAGGGGTCGGTGACAAGATGTTCCCGAACTGTGCCTATTAATTCCCCATATTCATCAAAAATCAACTCGGTGCCTAGTAGTTTGTTCCAGCTAGTCTTGTAGATTTGCCCATCAATCGCACTCAAATTGCTGAAGAGCACACTTTCAGGATCAGCAGCTACGTTTGCATTATCAGATATTTTGAAAAGAGGCGTCTCGTGGTCTAATTCTGTGAGCTGTAATTTGGCATTTGGATTGATTAATAACTGTTGCGCTAGCCCAGAATCATTTCCATTTTTCCCATCTTCTCGATACAGCTCGTCGTATAAGGAGGGAGCAACCACAGGCACATCTATGGCAAAGTAGACATCCTTAACTGTTAGTATGTGATTGGAGGAAGAGAGACAACCTAGCATATGCCAACTTTTCTCAAAAAAAAATATGTCTATTTGTTTTGTGTACGTACCTCGTAGGCCTCACTCTCTGTCTTAGGGTCTACTTTAGCGGGAGGCACAGACAGATCAGCTAGCTTTGCAGCTTCTTTTCTGGCCTTGATATCTTCGTCAGAACCGGCCTCAAACTTGACGTCGAAGTTCCAGTTCATTTCCTCTCCATCCTTTAAGAAATCTGTTCTACCATTTTCTTTGAGGACCCAGGAGTCTTGTTCTCTAACAAATTTGTCAAGAGAACAGGCACCGGCTTGAATTTTGGTTTTTTCGCCATTGAAAGTTATCTGATCGTTTACTGACTCGTGTTTCAAAAGGGACATACCGAGGGCAATCTTGGTCGCGGCGTGGGTTACAATCAATAATGTTGAAATTGCTGGATATTGCTTCTCGAACTTGGGCAAGAAGTGGGTCCAGAATTCCTGACATCTTTTGAAAATGTCATCAGAGGTCTCTCCTTTTCCGGAAGGAATCACACCCGAGCCTTCCCAAATATTGGCATCAGCGATGACTTCAGGGAAAAATTCCCTGAGTTGGTCATATCCAGCTGGCTCTGGGACCACTCCTCTGTCAGTTTTAAACCATTCGCCCACTCCTCTATCGATAGCAACCTTCAATCCTAGCACGCGAGCAGTTGGCTGGGATGTTTCCACGCATCTGTAGAAGGGAGAAGAAACAATGAATTGTGGTTTGTCTTCGTTGGGAAGGTTGCCAATGTGCTGAGACAACTCCACAGCTTGGTCTACACCATGTGGAGCCAAAACTGGGTCACTGTCAATTCCTGTTGGGTTTGGTGGATGTGGAGGTGGTAACCAGTTGGATCTGTATCCATGACGAGCAACCAAAATTGTGCTTATTGCCATTTTTGTCTATTTTTATTTTTTGTATATTTGAGAGGAAGAGTTTAGTTGAGGGGTGTCGATTTGGGAGATTGATTCGACGGACGGGGCTCGCACCTGCAGTAACCTCAAACCAGTGGAGTGCCATCTTGGCAAAATACATGGATATCTTCAACCGACATTCCGGGCAAAAATAGTCTGTAACGGAAGAATTTTGAGATATAGTAGTTATGGGTATAGAGTAGATCATTTTATTTATTGAAGTATATTTGTTGAGCAACATTCACCGTATTACATATCAATGTAGCGTGTTACTTAGTATTCACCGTGAAAACGAGTGACCGCTTCATAATTACAACTTCACCCAAGAAGTAGTAAATATCACGAATTTAATAGCACACTTAATGGTTTGGGATCTATTTCATACTCTTTTTGAGAAAGAAAGCTTGGTTACTTCGAGGAATGACCTTTGGGCATGTAACTTTCAAAACTGGTCATGGACACGGTCGCGTTCAAATCTACCTCCGACTTTGGACACCAGTAAGGCTGTATCCACCAGGTGGAAACGTTTTAATGGAGATAAAGGATTTTTTTTTTCTGAAAAAATTTAAATTTAAAATTCGAGATCGTTCAAAGGGTAGAAGAAGGGTTAAATGCCTTCCAACCATTGTCAGTCTAGAAAGCATGTCTTTGGATATAAGGACAGATATGACTTACTTCGCTCTTTTACAGTCTACGTTCTAGTAATGTTATATTAACTAATACTTTGTGAATGGCTGACCATTAATGGATCAGTTCCCGTTTGTTGACATACGTTTGCGTAGGTTGCGTGCTCTTTTTCCTCGCCAATATCATACTGACAGTAACCGCCTGCTTCGCAGTTGGTAACCTCGAGAAAGTCCCACGTCCTAGTTGAATTAGTTGCTAGTGCTGTGAATTACTTTCTATCATGTTGACCGGGTACCCGTATTCTGTGATTATTATTGGTAACCAGCTGAAAAATCTCTGTATTACCCAAACACTGGTAAATATACGTACTCAAGCATATTCAATCGTGAACCTTTCACTATTAATTTTTCGCAACATTGTTGTGCACCGTCAATTGAGCCCGAAGGACCGGTAAATATGAAATCTCACTGCCTTTTTCAAGAAAGATAGCTATACTACAGGGTCTGAGAGCAACATATCAGTGTCCTAAGTGAAGGTTGACAAAATGGAAATGTAAAACATGAAAGCCAACGTTAAAAAATACTCGTGGCTAATCTTCACTACAATTTCATCATAAAAAAATTCAAAACTTCCTTGTTATTATTCTATGGTTGATGCGGTAGACATGACTAAGCTTAAATCAAGAGCTCCAATGGGTTCTCGACAATCTTCTTCAACTCACGGATCCATTCACCACCCTTAGCACCATCGATGGTTCTGTGGTCGAAAGTACCAGTAACAGTCATGTAGTCCTCAAAGACGAAACCTTGCTCGTTGACGGAAGATGGGATAGCCTTCTTCTCCACGGTACCGATGGCAACAATGGAGGATTGTGGAGGGTTGATAATAGATGTGAATGCGTTAACAGCCTTGTTCATACCCAAGTTGGAGATGCAAATAGTACCACCTTGGTATTCCTCTGGAGCCAACTTACCGTCCTTGGCCTTCTTACCCAAGTCCTTCATTTCGCGGGAGATGGCAGCCAAGCCCTTGGAGTGGGCGTTCTTAACAATTGGGGTGATCAAACCAGTTGGGGTGGCAACGGCAACGGAAACGTCAACAACGTTGTATTGTCTGATGACACCTTGCTCGGCCATCCAGGCAGAGTTGGCCTCAGGCACTCTCAAAGAAGCCAAAGCAATGGCTTTGATCAACAAGTCATTGACGGACAATTTGTATCTGTCCTCAGAAGTAGCATTGAGGGATTGACGCAACTTCAACAACTTGGACACGTTGATGTGAGATTGCACAATGTAGGAAGGAGATTGCTGGGTAGATTGCAACAATCTGGAGGCAATAGTTTTTCTCATACCGGTGATTGGAATGTCTTCGAAACTGGCAGCAGCTGGAGCAGCGGCGGCAGGGGCTGGAGCAGCCTCTGGGGCCTTGTAGTTCTCAACATCAGCAGCGACAATTCTGCCGTTTGGTCCGGAACCCTTGATGTTCTTCAAGGCGATACCCTTGTCCAAAGCAATGGTCTTGGCCAATGGAGAGGCAAAGATTCTGCCAGCTGGAGCCTTGGCTGGGGCCTTAGCAGAACCGGAAGACTTGTCGGAAGAAGGAGCAGCAGATTTCTCCTCAGCCTCGTCCTTCTTTGGCTCTTCCTCCTTAGGGGCAGCAGCTGGAGCATCACCCTCGCCAGCATCAGCAGCAGTGAAGCCCTCGAAAGCACCCACATCGCCCTTGTCCTCAACGTAGACAGCAATTGGTTGACCAACAGGAATGTCTTGGGCACCAGCATCCACCAAGATCTTAGCCAAGTAACCTTCCTCTTGGAACTCAAAGTCCATGGAGGCCTTGTCGGTCTCAATCTCAGCAATAGGCTCACCTGGAGCCAACTCATCACCAACAGACTTGGACCAAGAAGCAATACCACCTTGAGTCATGGTTGGCGACAAAGCAGGCATCTTAATAACCACGTGGGATGGAAAGTTACCGGAAGAGTACAATCTTGCCATCTGCAAAGAGAAGGAAGAAGCAAGGTATTGTCTCGAGGTTTGAGCAGCCATGGCACGCACAGAGACGGCGGCAGTGCGAGCGAACAAAGCAGACATTTTTTATTGGTTTTAGATGTGGACTATAAAGATAGGTGAGTAGGAGAGAAACTCGTGAGGTTTGAGACTTTGTTGAGTGAGACGAAACCGGCCGTACAGGATTTCCACCATCGCATGGTTGTCTTCCGGTCGTCGGGGATGAATGTCCGGCAAGGTGCACACCCGGCCGAGAGTGCGCGCTTGAAGGCAACAAATCTGTAAATATGGCCCGAAAAGCTTTGGTTTTAGCAATGATGGTTATTGGGTGGAGTTATGCAACAGAAGCGACGCGAGTAATTGAGAAACGAATAGCAACGATAGGTACGTTATTGGTCGGTGTTTTAAGTTTTTCGGGGACTGAGAAATAGGGATGCAAGTTTTTCAGGCTTTGGTTTTTTTTTTATATCTTTTGTTTCTTTAATTTCTCAAGTAGATCTGATCTGTACTCAGACAAATCGTGCCTGGATAATTTCATGGTTATAAAGGTTATGGAGACAACAGTGATGTTCATTTTTGCAAGGCAACGGCTGCTTGTAATTATATGAAAGTTTCTATTCCATGAACTTCAATTTATTTTTGGCTCTCCTGTGAAGTATATTTTCGGGATCGACGATCAGATAGTTCAATCGCCAAGGGTTTTTCAATGTGACAAAAGTAATGCATAACTTTTCTGCAATCTTTAATTAACTTCGTACCACATACTACAAGTGAATAAATCTTGAAATTGAATACAGTCGACGAGAGAGAATCTGAGGGAATATCTTGTGAGAAAGATTGAGCTTACAGAGAAGGAGAAATTGATAAAATTTGAAACCTGGTTGGTTGCAAAAAAATATAAATTACAATATTTCCTTCACGCAACACGAAATAACTCAAATTATTGGATAACTTTAAGACGTCTTACGACTACTCTAAAACTGAAAGTTGGCTATATTCGAACAGTAATTCATGTTAGCAGAATTCCAGATTCTTCTTTAAAATTCTCTTTTCGAATTCAAACAATCATGATGTTTCATAGACGCGTACTAGGCACACTTTTCAATTCACCAGTGTTTAATAAGGGGTTCTTACGCCATTATTTACTCTTTACTGCACTAATAATAGAGGTACTTCAAGACCATCATAAAGTACATAATGCAGCACAAGATCACAGAACATTCTTCTTGAGAAGCTGTGTCAAAGTCATCGTTCAGAGGGACAAAAATTGCCTTTTTCGCTAATTTTCAAGTGGTGGAGTTCTCCTGTTTTTCCTTTCTTTTTGTTTTTTGGTCTTTTTTTTTTTTTTTTTTTTCACAACCTTAAAAGTTCAAAAAAGTTGCTGCTCTTGAAAATTCAAGCCTCCCAAATGAAAACAGCCAAAATTTCGCTGATGTTCAAATTACAAGGCTTCTTATTTAAGAATATGTTGCTTGACAATTTTACTGGAAGCTATACTGACCATAATGATTGATCAAGGAGGCGAAGCAGTTCATGATGATGAAGACGATGAAGAATCCAGCATAAACGCAGTTGAAAATTTTAGGTTTATTTCGATAGTTTAGACACAAGATCTTTCGATGGAATCAGAAACAATTATAACTGTAATATATTGGAGGATATAATTTAATTGGCTGCGAGGTCCTCAAAAATTGTTGACATCGTGCCCACAAAGCATTTATTGCAAGACGAAGGGCGAGAGACTTGGGGAAGTGTGGAACTCTCAATACTGTATGTCCACGTGATTAACTACAGTATTTTATGTTGGCCAAAACATTACTATTGAAGGTCTCTTTTATTCTGAAAATAGCTATTCACTGCGTACGCGCCTAATACTGAAAACCACAATCTACTAAAACGGGCCAATAAGTGGACCCTCTGTACAAATCATCAGCCCCATGCACTGCCTAAATCAAAGAACAACATCTCGGCCGTAAAACAGTGCGTCAATCAAATTTGACCTCTCAGGTTTAAACATGCTACCTATATCTTTGTAGCCTTTTTCTTTCACGCATTCTGCCTCATAAATGACTGGAGCTCCTCCACTTTTCAACAAACTATCTTTGGCAGTTTGCCACAGGAATCTTATTAGGCCATGACACCAGCCAAAAACCTTATCAACATCGCCATTGAGCCATCTGCTAGTATTTGGGTCAGAAGGGTAGCCAGATCCAAGTTTTTGACCCTTGAGTAATTCAAGGTTTTCGTTGAACCATTGAAGGTTCAAATCCCTCGTCACTTTAGCGACAACAGATGCCGTACTGACAATAGGATAGATACTATCTGCCTTTTTAGTCACAGTAATGTCGATCCCGGGGAAATGCATCTTCAATTTGGCTTGGTACGTCACCGGGGGACCCACTGTATCGACAAAAATTTTGCTTACTTTTACACCTGACTGCAAGACTTCTTTTATTAGCTGGATTGTCGTGTCGTGGGCCTGTTCGTTCAAGTTATAAGCCCCAGCCCCTAGTGCGCTTCGAAGCATTCCGTTGGATATATCCTTTGCGGTCATTGTGCAAGTAGCCCATCCAACATTTCGGAAAAGTTCATGGGATTCGTCATGCAACAATTTGAAGAGTTCAGTTCTAACGGAATCCTTCAAAATTTTGGAATCGGCAAAACCGTAAAGACTCTTTAAATCGTTTTGGTAAGATTCCAAACAGTACGAGATGCCATAAACCATGGGTCCCAACACGGGTCCTCTTCCGGCTTCGTCAACACCCAAAACAATAGATTCGTTTGGGTTTTCTTTTATGACTTTGGGAATTGCCGAATGAAATGTGGTGCTGTCGTACAGAAATTTATTCTTGATGGATGTCACAGTTATAGGATACCATTTCTTGGTTGGTGCTGATTGTTCTTCATCGTTTTCCAACTTGTCTCCTGAAAGAGAATCTTCAAGAGGTTCTTGCTCTTCAAGGATCTTCCTTTTTTTGTTATCTGGTTCAGGCATAGTTTCTATAAATATAAGAGTTTTTTTTTTCTTTAAAAATAGTTTATCTTTCGAGAATAAGAACATCCGCAGTGTTTACCAAGACGCGTCAGACGCCTACAACGTTTCTTGCGAACCGCGACACTGCGTTCAATCGGCTTCGATTAAACAGGAGACAAATTCAGGTCAGAAAACCAAATTTCGGAGAACTTGGAAGACGCAAAAATGTTTACGCTAGTATGATAATAGAAGCTTAAGAATTACGCTACTGGTCTAAAACCCTTATTTCTGCAATTGTTTATTGAACGAAAAATGGTTTCGTGATTCACAATAATATATATAATGATATGGCATAGTTCTTGAAGAACGTCTAATTGGCCAAGTATTTCTTGGTCGTCTCATAAGTTAAGAATGTGATGCATGTAGAAGGGAGAACTCTAACAATGTTAGCAGAAAGTCCTCTATAAAACCCTTTAAGGCTCTTTTCTGATGACCAGATTTGTCTCGTGACATTAACAATGCTTCGGTTCTCGTTTTCGAAGTTGTAGCTTTGAATTCTAGATCGGATCACTTGAGTGGGGTATAGTAGCGACATGCTAAATATTTTAGATACCACCGAAGCGAAGATAAACTGTGGTGCGGAAAGATCAGGAGATCCCAGTGTTCTGATAAAGTAGTCTTTTGTATGATCATAGAAGGTGAACTGTAGACTTGCTTGGAAAACCAGAAAGAGACTAGGTAAAGTCCCTTTCCATAAGGTCAAAACTCCTTCTTTTTGGACAATTTGTTTGACACCATCGGTAAACGATCGATACGAATGTTTTTGCTGGCTGGATGTACTTAAAATCCGTGTCTTTAGAAGCCAAATTGGGTTGGTAATGACTGACAGTGTAGCCCCTGCTAAAGCTGACGCTCCGAAGTAAGAGACTTTCCCTTCATCATTAGACATCATGTGCTTAAATTCGGCATATAAAGTGAAGTAGAGACTCCAAGCCGACACATTGCCAAACAAATTTGGGCCTACTCCACGATAGTATTGTTGTGCCAAAAAGTAGGGGAGAGGTCTTTTCCCCGGTTGTGATTTATATGCCGTTAGAGCGTCTTGATTGATTTGATGTACGACGAAGCGTAGAAGTTCAAACGGTCGGGAAGATGGCTTACTGCAAAGCTGAAGACGGATTTTTAGTAGATCCAAAGGCTGTGTGACTATCGTATTAGCAAACCCTGCGAAAAGTCCTGAGACTATTTCCATTTGCCTCGATGACCACGGCGAAGACGACATGGTGCACTCCAGGATATATTGGCGATGATATTGTAGACTAGTGCATGTATCAGCTGAGGCAAGTTTTAGTGAAGATGAGAATGCCAGGTCCAGTCGCAGAGAATTTAATGTACGTTGCGCAGAGGAATCTAACCCGTCTTATACATCATACATAGTATTTAAGTTAGGCCAGCGAATCGCCAAATTGAATCTTCAGGGTCTATATGATTCGAATGTACTTTTTCTTCCCCACTGCTGAAGCAACTTTCTTGAACTAAATTTAATATTCCATCGAAAGTGAAGCTAAGGGAATTGCGCCTAAGGTAAGCACGCGAGCTCCAAGAATGCTCCGAGTATATATAAAATAAAAGAGAGAAAATCTACAAGTCTTTACAACACTGAAGATATTCACTGGGATTTATTGCTATTTACAAACATCAGGCGGATGGGAAAGGACTCAACAAGTTGAACAAAGAAGGCTTGCTTGGAGTAGACTTCCACCCCAAGTACAAGATGAAAGGAATGAAACCGTAGTGTGCAACGGTTCTCGAGTAGTTCAACACCTTCAAGATTCTCTCTTTGGACTCGTCCGACAATGTGAGCTGGTAGTTAGTGGCCATATTAAATGATGTGGATTTGGATATAACGGTAGTCAGTCGTTGTCGGCCTCTTTTTTTTTCATACAAATGGAATGCGACCGCAGACTGGTGTCCGGGTCTCGAGCCACCAAGTTGGAGTAAGCACCGCCACGAGCATAACCAAGTGACTTTTCAAACAAAACAGCTGCAGACTCTGTTGAGGTTTCCGGTTTCAAAATCTCAAGAATCTCACATATCTGTATACGTTATAATGATGAAAGTTCTAATCCGGGAAAACCCCAGGACTTTAGCATTGAAATCGTCGTCGCACAGTCTCACATTTCGCCAGATCAGCACTTCGTCCAGTGACACCAACGAACAACCTAAAGTCGAGGTGCATTTGCAACCCAACTCTGAAATTTCCAGAGAGAATGGATTCAAAAACTTACTTAACCGTGAAGTGTTCGGATGTTTGGGGCTCATCAATGTATACAATCAGATTTACTTGGCCCTCATAACTGGTGCTTCTTTGAATGTGGCTTGTCCACTTCCGTACGAGTCAGTAGACAAGATCTACAGCGTAGACTTCTTCTCACTTTCTTCCGATGAGTGGGATTTTGCCAATGTGGATGTCAATGGAATGATGGTGCCGATGTCGTCTGATTCCGATGACTATGACGTGTCTGCTATTCGTGCAGTACACCCATGCTTCGAGTTCAAGAAATTGCTTTCTAGTGGCTCTTTCTATTACTCAAACGATTTCGACTTGACGTCCCTATTGCAGGCAAGGGGAGTGAATCAAGAAAAGCTCCAAAGAGGCACCGAGTCTTCCAGAAGTACCAATGAACATTCACCCATCAATGTTCAACATTACCAGGAACAGTATATGTGGAACAGCTTCTTGATGGAGGAATTGCTTCGCTTTAGATCAAATTTAGATGACGTCGCTGCGGATATTTTGAATGAAAACCGTTTTCTCACCACTGTCATAAGAGGGTTTGCCAAAACTGTCCGTCTTAGTGGCTCCCGCGCAGATACAATCTCTATAATCTCGAAACAATCATGGAAACGAGCTGGAACACGGTTCAACGCTCGAGGAATTGACGATGGTGGAAATGTGGCCAATTTTGTCGAGACAGAATTCATATACAACCATGCTTCTACAAATCAAGTGTTTTCCTTCACCCAAATTCGTGGCTCCGTTCCCGCGTTTTGGGAGCAGGACTCCACTCTTATCAATCCTAAAATTACCGTCACCAGATCAAGAGAGGCCACTCAACCTAGTTTTGAGAAGCACTTTACTGAAGTATGCAAAAGGTACGGCGTTTGTCATATCATAAATTTACTTTCGAAGAGCAAGACGCTGGAAGTTGAAATCTCACGTCGCTACATGGAATTGCTTAAGCACTCGGACTACAAAGAAGAGCTTGTTTACAGTCATTTCGACTTCCATGCCGAGACAAAGCCACTGAGTGGTGGTTTCGCCGGAGCCACGAAAATTTTATCCTTACTTCGAAACTCTTTAGAACGATTCGGGTGGTTTGATTACGACACTCAGGAGGGCGAGGTTGTAATGAGACAAAGCGGAGTGTTCCGAATCAACTGTCTTGATTGTTTGGATCGAACCAATCTTATCGAGCAGGTCATATGTCAAACTGTTGTTGAGCAAATTGTCCATAATGAATCGTACTCGGAATCTTCCCGCGATAGGATTAGGTTTGACGAATTCGTTTCAAAGCACAATGAGTTATGGGCGGACAATGGTGATGCGATCTCTCAAATTTATACTGGTACCAATGCTTTGAAGTCGTCTTTCACGCGTTCGGGAAAAATGAATCTTGCAGGTGCACTCTCTGATGTTACTAAATCTGTCTCCAGAATGTATCAAAACACATTTGTCGACTCAAAAAAGCAGACAACTATTGACACTTTGCTTGGAAAAGATGGCCGCTTGTCCATACCAGTTAAGATCTTTGATCCCATCAGCGAGTATGTGTCTGAAAAATTACATCAAGCTGAAAGCAACTTCACCACTTACGACAATATTTCTATGTTCACGGGTACATACAATGTCAATGCTGCTCCGCCTTTAGCATACCCAGATCTCTCAAACTGGTTATTTCCTCCCGAAAATGCTTCCTCGAGCCTTCCTGAAGTGTATGCCATCGGATTACAAGAAATCATCGAGTTGAATGCTGGGTCTATTCTTGCGGCAGATAACTCAAGGCCAACTCAATGGGCAAGAGTTTTACAGCAGATGCTCAATTCGCAAAATGAGGAATACTTACTCTTGAGGACAGAGAGCATTTCTTCAATGTCGCTTTTTTTCTTTGTAAAGAAATCAAAGATTTCTCAGGTGACTCAAGTTTCCGGTTCATCGAAAAAGACTGGAATGGGAGGAATTGCCGCAAACAAAGGAGCATGTGCGGTTCGTTTTGAGTACGGTTCCACATCATTTGCCCTTGTCACCTCTCACTTCGCTGCTGGAGTCAATGCAACAATCGAGAGGCACAACGATTATATAGCAATCATGCTGGGGCTTTCGTTTACTCGAAACTATACCATAGAGGACCACGATAATGTAATTTGGTTTGGAGATTTAAATTATCGTTTGAATCTTCCGAATGGCCAATGCCGGCAGTTGTTGCATAACGGTGCCTTCGATGAGATGCAACAAGTGGATCAATTGAACCTTGAAAAAGAAGAGACTGGTGGTCCATTTTTCGGGTTTAGGGAAAGTCGGATCTTGTTCTACCCAACTTACAAATATGACAAAGGCACTTCGAACTATGACACTTCGGAGAAACAACGTGTCCCATCCTGGACAGATCGGATTTTGTTCCGAAGCAAGAAAGGAAACGAGTTGAAACCTTTGAGTTATAATGCTGTGATGGATATTTTCATCAGTGACCATAAACCGGTTTACTCGACCTTTGCGTGCAAAATTAAGTTTGTTGACGAAAGGAAGAAAAAGGAGTTGGCTCTCCAGTACTACAATGCGTATAAGTCTGAACATACCGATTTTACAGGAATCCATATCAAAAGTGACTCATCGGCCTCCAATACTCGCCCCAGCTCTACATTCAAGTCGGAAGCTTTGTCCGAGTTGAATTTGTTGGACTTTGAGGATACGCCTCCCAAGCTTCCTCTGAGATCAAACACAATAATCAGTTCATTGCCAAGAAGGGTTCCACCACCACCTCCAATGAGTCGCAGGGTGCCACCAACTGAAAGTTTTGACGAATTGAAGCCAACCAACAATAACAGGTCAGACAGTGGATTTAAAGTGCAAAACGGCGGTCAAAGAATAAACTCAATAGACCATACAGCTGCTACCATTTCTCCGCCTCTTCCAACCAGAACCACACCCATTCATTTGGCGAATCTTGCATTTGATTCTGTGCCCCTCTCACCCAGCAATTCAGGAACCCCTAAGAGCGTATCGCCTTCAAGGAGTCTGACCGGAATACAGACTCCAAAGTCTGCAACTATCAAACCACTTAAACCTAACAAGCCGGAAGCTTTGTCTTCTGCTAAGTTAGAGCTGGACAAGAACGCTGCACTTGTTGAGGAAAAGACGCAGGCTTCTTCCAATGAGAAAGTGAAAAGAGCCGTCCCGCCACCGCCACCTCCGGCTAGAGCGGCGTCTAAGGTGACGATGTCTGATTGGCAACCTTTGATTCCCCAGTAGAATCACGCGCATCCTCGGTTCAAAACTTTTCATGGACTGGTTCTACTTCAATTTACATTACGTAAGGGATATATATAGTATACATGAAATAACCACATATAAATTGCATTCATCGACTGAATCGAAACAATGGTTTCTTATCCTTGTCGTATTGGTCCTATGAGCCAAGATCGGCAAACCCGCACCATTTTTACCCATGCATATTTATTCTTTTAATTCGCTAATAAAAACTAAAGAAAAAAAGAAAAAGAAAGAGAGCAAACTATCTTATGACAAATTTAATATAACAATATCTTACCTCATTATTCGTATGAAGACCAATATGCTTTTAAAGACTCTTCTTTCTAATGCAACGTGGTTCCTCGTTTATATGCGTGCACGGTGCAAGGCTGCTGCGGAGCGCACGAAAAACAACCGTAAGTCGTTAACAACGAAAGAATAGGTCTTATCATAATACACAGAAAATGTCGAAAAGAATCAAGAACATCTCTATTTCCTTGCCCATTTTATATGGAAATAGTGCTAAGAAGCTCGCAGCAGAAAAAAGAACCGACAGGACGCCCAAAGACCATACGCACGAATGGACGGTATTTCTCAAGCCTGCGTTGAACAATATCGATTTAACACCGTTGATCAAGAAAGTGACTTTCAAGCTTCATGAAACATATGAAAATCCCATCAGATCTGTCGAATCTCCGCCATATCAGGTGACTGAAACAGGATGGGGTGAGTTTGAGATTGTCATCAAAATCCACTTTCACTCCGGTGCTGAGTTGGGCATCAACGAGAAAAACTTTCAAATCTTTCACGCTTTAAAGCTTCATCCATACAACCCACAAGCGCCACAGCGAGAAAACGGTGAGGTACATTCAGTTTTATTTGACGAGTTGGTGTTCCAAGAGCCAACCGAAGCCACATTTGAGATATTGACGAGGAAGCCTCTGAATTTATTACCATATAAATATAGCCACCCAGATAAGAAGGATCAAGAGTATCTCCGAACAAATGAAATTGACGAACTTGCCAGGCTTGATGCATACACCACAAAGGTAAAGGATGAGATAGAAAAACAACGGAATGAGTACAAGGAGTTGGAGCAGCAAAAACTTGCGCTTCTACAGGGATAAGGCATCCGATTTTTGGGGCCTGGGGTTGAAAAGACATTTTTTGTTTTCTAGAGCGCTTCCGAAATTTGAGTACTCTTCAATAATCCCATGTAAACTTGCGAAAGGGAGCCCAAATTTCTGATACGCTCCATAACAGTGGCCGAATCTCAAGGATACCCGATATCTTATTTTCATTTGAGGATCAATAATCACCAAATAATTGAGAGGGTATGCACCTCCGCCTAAAGGATCCAAGAGACCTATTTCCCGTGTCAAGGACTTGCACTCCTCAGTATTCAGAAATGCAACGGAAGCATTGAAGTCGTGTGCGGCAAGGCTGAGGCTCAGGGAGATGAATACGGCCTCGGTATTTGGAAACTGAAGAATTATGTCACGAATTTTGTCAATCTGCTCTTTGCCTTGGGCATCCAAGAAAAACAAAAACAAGAAATGCCCGCGATTGGAATTATCAATATCCATCGAAGAACCATAATCTAAGTTGTTTTTCCAAATCGAATGGACTATCAACACGGCATTTTGGCTAAGGACTGATGCATTCTCTGCGATATATGACGAAGGCTTTTGAGAACTTCCCAGATGCTCTCTTTTTAACTTTGTCAAGTCCAACGTGTCGGTGATATTTTCTCTATCGTAAAGTATGCTAAGCTTGCGCTTCATCGCATTCTTATTCTCGGCCAAAGAACTACAAATATGCTCTCGTGTTGGCAAGGACCCTTTTTTAGCCAGATGGGGTTTTCTGGTGTGCATTTGAGGTCACGATGAACCCGCGTGTCAACCGCGTGCGAACTACACGCATATCAAGTGACAAGGCTCAACCATTAATATTCAGCTGTACAAAACAATATATCTTCTGAATGCTCCCTTTGGGGTGTGGAACAAGACTTTTTTTTTTCATTATATATATATATATATATATATCTAATTTGCATAAAATCTCCTAAAAAGTTCGTTTCCCATCGAGTTTTGGACACTTTCCCATCACACGTGACTAGATACTTTTTCAGAACCCTTTAAGTGAAACTCCAAGTCACGTAGATCACGTGCGTAATGGATGCTACAAATAACTCATGTGAGTATGAAAGAGACAGAAAATCGATACTTTCAATCCTTTTTTTTATACTGATGCTCTTAGCTGAAATGGTTTCAAAAGTTTTG
The DNA here is from genome assembly GCA_030572615.1 of Metschnikowia lachancei. Lineage (NCBI taxonomy): Eukaryota > Fungi > Ascomycota > Pichiomycetes > Serinales > Metschnikowiaceae > Metschnikowia > Metschnikowia lachancei. The sequence continues at coordinate 2,897 of JAJMAK010000304.1, read as the reverse complement.
TTTTGACTTTGAGAAAATAGCAGGTATCTTTGACAAACGCTCTGCCCCATCGAGGGGTATTTTTGGAATAGCACAGGCGAGGCGAGGCACCGTTCGGTATTATTTTCGAGCAACAATGACCTTTTGTATCCGGTCCATGAACACTTGCAAACTTGTATCGTCAGTCATTATATCAAACTGACCACCACTTTGTATGAACATGTTGTTGGTGTTCGAGGCATAATTAGTAGAGGGATTCAACTTTGCCATGAGAAAACGCGCCTGAGATCCACCTTCATCACAATCAATAAATCGTGGAAGAGGGAACCGATCCACCAAAACTTCCATTGCTTCTTTCTTTGGTGCTTCTAAGAATTCTTTGAAATGTTCGTAGCCCTCCATATTGTGATAGTTGGCCTTTCTCCATTGGGCCACCGTTGATCCGTGGTATATCAAAATCTGGAAGAAGGTGTCTAATAATAAAATTTTGGTGGCGCCTAGCGACATTGAGTCCAAGAGCACCGCCTCTGGCTCAGTAAATGGCACTCCATCTTCGTCCGGAACTCCATAGCTATCCACATCGTAGGAGAGAAGCGAGGGCTGTATCATTATCAAAGAATTCGTAACGTCTTCGTGCATAAGACTATGGCGCACAAAGCTAGTCTCGTCGGGAGAGTTGTTGAACACGCGAATGAATTGAGAACGGCGCAAATGGTACATGAATTGGGGCAACATCGCAAAGCTGTTGGACAATCTGAACAGCGAAAGATCCCCTTTCCTGTATTGAGAGAAACGGCCACAATATTCGATGAGTAATTTGTCAAGATGCTTGGTCAAGTCAGACTCGTCATAGGAAGATGTCTTTGCACTGACGCTATCGGATTGAAGCTTTTCGATGGCACTACGAGCAATCGCAACAAGGGCAGCTTCTTGGTCAAATCCTGTCTCCAAGTTCTGAGAGTCGGAATCGGCAATAACTGCTAGCGGCAAGGTCGTCACTCGTAATCTTAGTTCACCACTGGGGTGCTGGTAATGAAAAGTAAATTGAACGAAAGCATGTCCAATTTGGGCAGAATCCTGTTTCTCAAAGAAAATGGCATAAGTGGATTGAGGATTAACCGAGCACAACTTCCAAGCGTTTGTATTCCCTTGACCAATACTTTGAGGTGACACGCATGCATCCACAAACTTATCTTTTTTCATTTTTAATCCTGAAGCGTTACCCACCAAACCTTGAATTTGAAGGTCCAGTGTAGTACGACATTCTAACGTGGAGTTAAGTCCCATTTCTAGATCTCCATCAGGATCATCGTTTTGCTTCTTGAAAAACTTGATCACACTTTGTCTGAACATAGAAGTTGTAAAAGAATCGCACATCACCACCAATCCGCCCGTACTCACACAAATCCTATCCATCTCGTAAAGACCCACCTGGTCATAAGACCCGGCAAATATGTTGCAGCTTAGCCCAATCGAGATCAAAAGCTTAGCGACTTTATCATAGAACGCTTTCGCCTGTTTAAAGAGCAGGGTGTCCACCTTCGCTACCCCGTTCGACATGTTGGGCAAAGTTGCTTTTGATTTTTCTATATCACGGTGCGATCTCATGGGTTCCTTCAATGGAAGACTAACAATTTTTCCTGGCCCGTAAGTTGCAGCTCCACCTACAAAGCACAATATATGCCCACCAGCAGAATTTTGTTTGCCCAATATGGCTTGCAACGCCAAAGCAGAAACATTGACGGCACACCCGGTGGCTCTGGATGCACGTTCTTTCTTTGCGGAGTGTGGGAAAGTATTATTGACGAGGCTCTCAACTATACTTGTGAGATTATACTCAGCAATGTCGATTGTTTGGAGGAATTTTTGACCCAATGCACTGACGGCACCATCTGCGGATATACAGGGCGTGTTTACCCCGAGAATTTTCTGAACGTCCTCTAGAGTATAATCTTTTGACCCATTGAAGGTAAAGCTTTTGCCAGGGTCAGATAAATCATGTAATTGAACATGTTTACCGAAGCTCAAAAGACCGACCAACGAATGAGAGGGTAGGAGAGAGAAAGACAAACTTAATGACTCACATAGCGACTCAAATGCGTCAGCAACATCCTCACCTTCAAAGCAGGTATCCACCACGTAAAAAAATATAGGGGGGAGTTTTGTCGGACGCCCCGTAGAATATTCAACAGTCGAGTTCTCAGGGTTCAACGCAGGGGGGTATTCGCCTGGATTATTTCCCAACCGATTACCAAACTGACAGAATGGACAGTACCACGTATCACCAGTCTGTTGGTTGACTGTCACATATGGATTCAAAAACGCTTTGCACTGCCGGCATCTCAGCATGTGTGACGAATCCAAACATTGTATTTCGCTTTTAATGTTCAATGGGGTGTAAAGGGCAGCCAACGGGGCGATATTTCGATGATGTTGAAGTTTGGACTTTGGAATGTTATTCCATGTGACTCGGACACCATTCTTATCCTCGATGTCCTCGAAGTTCATTTTCACTCAACCCGGCCTTGGATAGCTCACTATCAATATATACGAGCCTTGAGTAGATGGAGGTGGAAAACGCCTCAAGTCAAAGCATATGCGCGACTATCGCGAAGTTGTGCCGCGTCGACAATTTGGATGCGAACTTAGGGTAGCGATATTTAGTGGAGGGAGATCCACTTCAGATTCATTCGTCAGGACACACAGCTGAAAATAAAAAATAAAGATTCCAAAATCTGTGGGAGTAGTTTTCAGTCAAACCCATTCTCATAATGAATTTGCGTTCTCCCACAAGTGTGGGTGCTTTCGATGCACATACGCGCAATGCAGAACAAGCAATTGCTAGCTTCTCTCGAAACACGGCCTGGCCCAGAGTTGTTCAAAACGCGTACGCTACGCATTCGTAGCTACGCAGCGTA
>JAJMAK010000303.1:0-20529 GCA_030572615.1 Metschnikowia lachancei | reverse complement strand
TAAAAGACAATAAACTGAAAGGTGATAATTATGGAAGAACATCGTTTCTAGAGACAGTTCAAATGATCACTGAGGAACCTTGTTTTAGAAGCTTTCCACCCCCACTAACCAAATTTAAGATATATGATGGGAAGAAAAAAATCAATTCATTTGGCCATGCCATTTCTTGAAGATGAAAAATAAAAATTATTAGGATATCAAAGAAATGTGCTTACTTATCCAGTGCCTCCCTTTATTAAGCTTTAGTAGGACGCGTGCGAATTCCGTTTCTCGCTCTTCCGTTTAGCTTCCTCGCTTGGCCTCCTCGCTTGGCTTCCTCGTTCCGGCCCACTTCATCTGGCTATTCACATAACAATGTATACTGCAAAACATGGAAGTTTACCCTTTTTCGCAGGTATGTTTGAACTCATCCTCAAATGAATAAATATAATATTAAACCAGACATTGTAAACCATGCAATCCAAAATACACGTGCTACATGTGCTGAAGCTGGTGCTGATGCCAGACCTGGGATACTGTGCCCACTCATCACCTGCTTCACCAATATTTCTTCAAACTCCAACCAATTCTGACCACGCAGTTCATAAAAAATCCCTCTCGTCGCATCACTCTACCCGTTAGTGATGGGCATGGAAATGAAAAACCCGTTTTGTTGGAAAAACAGCTAGCTATAATACTATTTGAGAACATCAAGCAGAAGCTCATGTTCTACCGCAAATTAAAACATGCAAACCCACAACACTTGAAGATATCTCCAAATCCGGCCATTCTAATCATCGAGTGTGGACCAAGTACGCTTAATCATGCATTTGTGGGCGTTGAAGCAACGCTTGTGGTCAACTGTGGCTCCCCCGAACAGCTCATACTGATGATGAAGGGCATTCCTGAGAATATCAACCCTCTGGTAGGTTCGTGTAAGCTCAACACGGTGGTGATTGATAATCTTTCTGCTTTCTACTGGGACAAAAAACGGGCACCACGGTCGCTGGCCGTTCAATGGTATATTGAAATACGACACTGGTGTGGTGTTTTGCAGCAAAGGTATGGTTGTAATGTTGTGGTGACCATGTGGGATAAGAATTTCGAGCGAGGCTTCAATTCAAGGCCCATCAATGAGCTTCACCCAAGAAAACTTGACGATTTATCATATACACCGGCGGAGTTTTTTGCGTTTGCATCTTGTATCTTAGCGTTCCGTGCAGATGGAACCCTCCAGTATACTGATTCGCAATGGAGTGTGGTTTAAATATCTTCCCTAGTGGTGTCTAGTGGTCTACTTTTCAATACTTTGTTTTTTCCTTTATTGATGTTCGTGTGGAAGCAAGCTTCCGTATGTGTGCGTCTAAAGTAATATAGATTCGGCGATGTTGTGGTTTTTCATATTTTGGTTTCCCTCTTAGACCAGTCAATAACAATGCTGTTTACATAACAGTCAAGTCACCGAACTTCTCCTTGTACGATGGAACAGTCCACTTACCGTGAGTAACCATGTAGTTGACCTTGTCCTCCAAGTCAGGTCTGGCCTTAGAAACGTCCTCGACGGTCAACTGGTCGAATGGACGGGCGCCCTCGATATCCTTCAAGGTGGCTTGCAATTGCTCAATCTCTTGCAACACAGACTTCTCCGTCAACTTGGCGTTCTCCACGGCCTTTTGCTCGAAGATGTCAATGGTCTTCAACGTCTTGGAGACATCGTAAGTGACGGGCTTGAAGCCGGAAACAGCGCGCTCAACCTCGGCAACAACGGCCTGGTTGCTCAACACGCTCTTGTAGTGGGCGAAGTCGACAGTTGTGCTTTGCTCAGACAAGGCCTGGTGCTCCTTCTTGGCCTCATCGTTTCTCTTCTTGAAAGCAGTCAAAGAAGAGGCGGTGGAGCCGGTCAAGCCCAAGGATTGGATGACTTGGGCCCAGTTCAATTTGGTGGCGGCACTCTTAGCTACGGCAGACATGGTGTGATGATATAAGGTAGACGATTACTTTATTGCACCGCTTGAGGTTTTTTTTTTGGTCAAGTGTTGCACCGGTGTTTCGCTGGTCGTGTGTGGCCCGAAAACATGGTCTACGGGACTCGGCGAACGCGGAATTGGCCAATGAGAATGGTGCGTGGGCTCAGTGGGTGCGAGTGAGTGCGAGCCAGAGCCAGAGCCAGATCAGAGCCAGAGCCAGAGCAAAGCCAAGGACATGAAGGCGAATGTATTATGTAATAAAGGCAAGGCAAAAACGTGAGGGTAACAAATGCGATGAATGTGAAGGCTGGTTTACAGAAATTCAAATTTATGGGTGGATTTCACTCTATCTATTCACTAAAGTTAGAAGGATATGTATGGCTATAGAGACTACCTGTAGGTGCTGTAGGTGCTTGAAGAAATGACAGAAGGCCGTATTAGGCTGCTTTATTGGATTATTCGGGTAGAAGGTAACACGACAACGAGCAATAACATTAATAAGAATATACAAAAGCTTTAGTTTTATTGTGCGAGTTTATTGGTTTTTTTGAGCTAAGTTTTTTGAGGCAAATTTTACGAAATCTATGTTTTGTGGAAATCCATGTTTTTTGGGGGTTTTTTTTTTGAGTTTCAGAAATACCATCAATTTTTATATTTTTAATGTGTACGAAAGAGTATTTTCAAAAAGTAAAAGGCGATGGAAAATAGTGGTCGGGGAATTTTCCAGAAAATATCGCTCATTATCAGATTTTCATCTGAAAATTTATGGAATAGTTCTGGAAGTCGTGGAGTGGGCAATATTCACTTTAGTCTTATTGGGAGTAATTAATTTTGGAGAACCTGTTTATGGTGTATCGTTATAAGTGCGGGGGATTTCAACAGGACTGATAAACATTGACAATACCACCATCAATGCAATTCCATAACACACCACAAAACAGTGTGATCGTATAGTACATTTTTGCTTTTTAAGTAGAAACCTTGTGCTTGGTCTACAAAAGAGGGTTCAATTATAGGAAAACTACTGCCATATATGCTACATGTATACGCACTGTTATGCCTATTGCACCATCAATGGGTGGATATATATATATATATATCTATTTTTAGTTCAGTATTTACCTCATCTACTTATCAGACTTGCCTATGACTTCTTAGAAACACTTAACACTGCTCTTTGGCCTATTCATGGACAATTGTTGCCCCAGTGCCTGGAGACCGGAGGACTCTTGCAAGGCCGATACATTTCTGTCCCGCACATAGTTTCCCACCCACGGTTTCAGGTCCAAAGGGCCCAGAAAAGCTCAACAGAAAACATCCCCACATCGGGTAGTGTATATTTTTATTGAATATTTTGGAAAATTTCTTAAAATGTCATAAATTTAAAAGCTTGACTTTAGATTTATTCCCGAGACTCCTCCGTTGCTTTCCCCTTCCTTATCTCCCAGGGTCTGTTTCTTCCTCAGAACAAGGGCCCAATTTCAGGGCGAGGCCCCGCAAGTCCAAGCGTTACCACAAGTACGGACAATCACGAGAAATATCCCGAAACAAAGAATTAAGCAATTATACATCCAGAAATGAAGAAGAGAGAAAACAAAAAAAAAAAAGAAAAATCACTTATGAAAGCTTTCCTCCTCCATGTCCCAAATACCATACTTCTCTTTTTCGGCTGGGCACTGGAGTGCCTCGCCTCGCCTCGCACCTTGAACTGCACTGCACTGCACTGCACCGCACTGCCTGATACCCCAAAAACTAGATCAGCCAATAACTTGGATTCACCCAATCCACAAAAAACTCACCATGGCTCCACATATGAAAGGCTTGCACCAGTTCATTTTGGACTTACGCAACACCAGTGATGCCTCTGAGGAACGCAAACGCATCAATGTGGAAATCAATAATATTCGGGCCAAATATGCGTCCACAAGCCTAGACTCGTACCTGAAGCGTAAGTACATGTCTAAACTTCTTTATATCCACTTGCTGGGACTCGTGAATGAGACGCGGTTTGGCTGTGACCATGCACTCACTTTGCTCCTGTCACTGGCGTATCTGGAAAAACTGTTGGGGTATCTTGCTGTGTCGATCTTATTCACCAACGAGTTTTCTTCCGGCCCAATGTTTCTCCACCATCTTCTCTCAAAAACCCACCAGTATTTGGTTAGGGACCTCAGTGCCAATTCTGAAGACATCAACCTTTTGGCGTTACAGTTCATTGCGTCCACATTCAATTGCTCGGCGTCATCTGCCGCCGGCCTTTCTCTCGAAGAAAACGGGGCTTTTTTAGACTCCCAGAATGGCGCAATCCCGGAAAAATGGGTCCAAATCTTGGAAATGGTCTATGGTTTATGCGTTTCGCCCATCTCTGTACCTACTGTTAAGATGCGTGCTTGCGTAGCCTTGCTTGTCATGGCCAAAACTGCCCCTCTGTTACTTCTAGCGAACGATAACTGGTTCCCCAGACTCTTGCTGTTGATTGACGAACGAGATCTTGGAGTGGTCACTTCTGCTGCCCCCTTGGTGACGTTCTTGACTACACTCAAGCCGAAATATGCAAAGTCCCTTGTGCCCCAGGTAGCTTCTCTCTTGTACTCGCTCTTAGTAGAAGAGACGTGTCCGGTATCCTACCTATACTACGATGTACAGGCTCCATGGCTCGTCGTCAAGCTCCTCCAGTTGGTGGAACATTTGTTCCTGGTTTCCGCTAGTCCGGGCTCTGTGAACACCGCCTTGGACGTGACTAAATTAGACGCCGACTCACTTTCCCGCCTTCGGAGCGTTGTTTCGCGTGCCATCCAGAATGCCTCCCGTCCAGTTCAGGGCCAGTCTGACCGCAACGCTCGGTCGGCGATTCTCTTCCAGGCTGTATCGATAGCCCCGTTTTTAGACGCGTCTCCTGAAGCTATACACGGCGCCATCCACGCATTGGCACTGCTCCTCTCCGCGTCGGAAACAAATACGCGCTACTTGGTTTTGGATGCACTCATTAAACTTTGCGTACGGTCCCGCCATAATGCTGTGGCGGTTTTCAAGGAGTACTTGGGGCAAATAATTGGTGCACTCCAGGATCGTGACGTTTCCGTTAGGAAAAAGGCGCTCGACCTCCTCTTCACCGTGTGTGACGCCAGCACGTATACGCAAATTACCGCTTGTCTTCTAGACTACTTCCCACACGCGGAAATCGCGTTGAAATCCGATATCCTGATCAAAATCGCCGTGTTGGCCGAACGTTTCGCCACCGATTCTATCTGGTACGTGTCCACGATGCTCCGACTTCTTTCCATCGGAGGGCAGAGCTCCAGGACGCTGGCGGGAGTTGACGGCACCTCCCATGCCGGCGAGGTCTGGGAGAGAATCATCCAGATCATCGTCAACAACGAGGATGTCCAGAAAATGGCCACTAAATATGTCATCAACCTTCTCCGCAAACCTGAGTCCGAGCCCCCGGAAAATATCCTTAAAGTAGCTGCTTTCATCATTGGTGAATTCGGTTACAAGCTAGTCGAGAATGCCGATGACTCAACCTCCCAATTTGGACTTATTAACCAGTTCCACATTCTCTCGAGTGCATACCTGGCTTCAGGGACTCTGGCCCGACCACTCATCATGAACGCGTTTCTCAAATTCATTATGCGTTTCCCACAAGCAGACTTTGTTCCGGACGTTCTTGATCTTTTTGATGCAGAAACATACTCATTGGATCTTGAAATTCAAACTCGGGCGCATGAATACTTGCGAATTGCAACCTTACTCACAAGCGGAACTGATGCTGATATTGCCTTCGCCCACTCATTGGTCCAGCCACTTCCTCCATTCGAAAGCAAGGAGAACAAATTGATTAGCCAATTGGGTAGCCTCAAGGTTATTACAGGGGCCTCATCATCCAGCATCAACGTCTTGAAAATACCTCATAACCCGAGCAACGTTGAAGTTTCTGGCACTCAAAAGCCTCTGAGGTCAACCATAACCGTGGTTAGCGAGGAGAGTCCATATTCAGATCCCTTTGGTGATTCGAACCCACAAGCCGAAGTCCCACAATTATCTCCAAATTGGTATGAAGGGTACCATCGTATGCTACAGTTTGACGTGGGTATATTCTATGAAGACCAGCTCATAAAATTAACCTACCGTATCTTCAGAGATGGGCCCACTTTAAAAATTGTGTTCACCATCATTAACAATGCGGCAAAGACCGCAGATGCCTCCATCACAGCTTTTACGGTTCATGATATACATACACATGGTCTGGCTAACTATGTGGTTGACATGGTCAAAGTTCCGGAACTGAAGATTCCCCAGAAGACCACCATGGAATTAGAAGTTAAAGTCCGGGATATCTTTGGGAACAAGGATGGCCCTATACTTGCCATGAACTATAAGTGCAGTGGGTCGTTCAATACATTAACTTTGAAGATCCCTGTTGTTATCATAAAAACATTATCTGGGACCTCGATGAATTCAATTGATGATTTTAAGAGAAGGTGGCTCCAAATTGGTGAGCTCATTGGCCTTGAAAGAGGGGAAAGGCGTGGTTTGGTGGCCGCTGCTCATAGGCGTAATACTTCGACGGTCGTTAAAATGCTACAGAGACTTGGTTTTGCTATCATTCAAAGTACCCCCGACGATCCAAACTCAAACATCTTGGTCATGGGTGCGGGTATTTTGAGAATGGTGAAATCGAATTGTGGTGTTTTGGTTACTGTGAAGAGTATCAGCCCAAATTCCAACGACTTCGATGTCATTGTAAGAAGCACAGGTGTTGAAGTGCCTGCAATTGTCCATGATACTATTCGGGAGCTTTTTGACCTCAAGCACTGAGTCAGGTGGACGTCCAGGTGAAAATAGTCGGTTGTCGATTATCTTGAGAGATTAGCGAAAACTTTCTGCTTATTACAGGTATGTCTCAAGTTTGAAGATATGATCAAGTTTTTACGAAATTGAAGATTGTCGACCCCGATCATTTTCATGTTGGCACCACACCCAAGAGGTTTATTTATTACAAGTGTTCGTGCATAGACTAGAGTCTTGGATACCAAAAGCAGGTACTTTGAAGTTCATTTTCTGCGAATGCTGAACATTTATTCAATGGCTTTTGTGAGCTTGAAAACAAAGACTAACGAAATGCTTGGGAGATTCTTGTGGCATACAATTACGTGTATTATTCGACTGGTTGGATGCTAGTGTCGTGTCTGGATATGATCCGAAAGAGGACTTCGCAGTTAAAAAACTGGCAGAACCAGGTTGGATCACAGAATTTACTTGCTGCGTTGTTCAGTTTTCCGAGGGGCTGGAATATTATCTCCAAAGAATGGAAGCTTAGGGTAATACCCCCGGGTGGTATCTGCCCCTATCATATTTTCCGGTCTTATGTCACGAACAAGCTTGCGTACGTTCGGATATTCCCTAGTCAGCTGTTTTGAAACACTCGCTAGGGTGCTTATTAACTTTGTGTTGGTATAAAGCCGAGTCACGGCATTTTTCACATCTGCCTTTAAAGCCAGTTTTTCTCTGCCAGCAGGATAACGATGCAACTTGAAGTGAAAGATACCAGCGACTTTTGCTACTTCAGCTGGCGTGTTTGGGATAGTTTCGTGCAATGCCCTATACAAGGCCTCTTTGACTAATCTCCGGAACTTGCACCGGGAGACCGCCGTCCCCATGGGCGAATGAATAGTCTTGAAGAAACCCAAGCTCTTGTATTTGCCGCGATATTCCGTGAAGCACTTCTGCAATGTCTGATCGTTCAAGTTGGGACTGCCGTAATTCGTGAAGGTATAGGCAATATTCGATTTCCGAAGACTACCGATCACGTGATTGGCTGGTATGAACGTGACGGAGAAATACTTGCTTGTCATTAACTTGGGGATTTTTCCAAAAACCTGTTTCCTCAGGAATACCTGGTGGCCAGAAGCATCGATCCCACGTATATCTGTGGCTTTCTTCGGAAGCTTATCTGACCGAATGTGGGGAAGCTTATGCCATGGCCCAATCAGTCTCTCTGTGACTGGACTCCTTTTAACTGTAAGCATATTCTTGATTCGCGGATTCGGCCGAACAGCCAGAGCAGGAGGAATTGTAGTGGGCGCCAACTGGATAGCTGTGCCGATTTTTGTGGAGAAGAACCGTCGCATAATTGTTCTCTAAATAAGCTTTTAAAGTCAGCAGATGAGCGATTCGAGATGCGTGCGATGTGCGGCCGTGGGTTTTGGTGATCTGATATCCCGCATACAGGTTGGGGGCATACCTTTTTATAATGGTGGAGAACTTACGAGCATATCCCAATGTGATTGCATTAATTTTCTTTCACATAAAAAGGGTCTTTTTTCGGAATGGAACTAGTGTTGACATGAAAAAAAAAAAGAAAAAAAAAAAAAAAACTTTTCAGAATTGAAGTGACAGTGTGTTGTATAAGCGAGGTGTTTTCTTCAGATACGCAACATACAACAAGCAAAGGAAACGAGATGTTCAAGTCGTCGGTAGCTTGTTATAATGGATCACGTGCTTCCTGGGCCCAAATGGGTTTCTTATAAGTAGCTTGCTTTATTTCAGAGAAGATGGCCTACTGATGTATGATATTGTATGCATTGAACAAGTGTATATGCCATCACTCCCTTCGAGGCGCGTCGATCAATAAAAATTACATTGTCCATTTCTATTTCCTTAGAGTACTCAGGTACGATGGGACTTTTTTGTGGGACTCCAATTCTCAAAGATGCCATGAGGATCAAATCAGAGCAAAAAGCCCTATAATGAAGGCTAATGTTGTTGGATGTGCGATGAATGTGCGAGTGACTTTGATATTAAGTCAAACAATACAATAGTCAGCCCACAAATTCCGAAACATGAAGAACAGTCCGCTTGAGGTAATTCCGTCTTTCACAGTATAAGTTAAAGATCACTTTCCGCGATATTTTATGGTCAAACATATGAAACAATTATCCAGAGTTGTATTACCATTATAACCAGGATAGAGCTCGGGGACTTCTTTCAAGGTTTCACCGTAACCTAGTTGTCGGTATTCTTTAGCAGGTTGAGTCTCGGTTGTGACTCGTAGCGTGTAATAAATGAAGATTTCCCATGAAGAAGGTACGTGGGTGCGCCGGGTCCTAGTCAAATATGCCGGTATGTACACCACTTTTCTTTGTGTTTAGGTTAAGGCAGTATTCGGTATCTGTTTTGGAGGTCACGTTTGATCTGTCTTGGAAACCACCTTGGTACCACGAGCTTTCGTGAGTCATCATACTATTCTCTTGACAAAATCACTAGAACGATGTGTATGCGATGTCTGTATACTAAAAGAATCATTATAGATTCAAGTAAGACAATCCGCCTAACATCACCTCAAATGGACCTCTACGACATAGCTTAACCGTCCTGTTTCCCTTTTCATCGTGTGTCTATTCCTCCAGAGTTGTCGACCATAACACTACATTTGTGTCTGCAGTTGCCAATTCCAAGAGCTTTGGGTTGAATGCCACAACTTTAGGGATCCCATGTTTACTGGCGAGCACATGCGATGGACGCAACTTCACGTTTTCACGGTCCTCGCCCTTTAATAGACTAAGGTCAAAAAGCGCCACATTTCCATTGACGTTTCCAGCAAACACGTGTTTTCCATCGGGACTAAAGCACGCGGCACCAGAGCTCACGTAATGGAATTGCATCCAGTTTGCAGTCGCGTGGGAATCCACAACCAAAGTAGCAAGAAGCTTCCCCAGGATGGCATCTAGAATGTAGTGTTGCGGCAGATCTGTGACGATAAGCAAGTGGCGGCCGTTATTAGAAAACTCGATTTTGGACCACACCTCAGCAGGAGCCCCTGGAACTGATTTGGTAAGGAATGGACCGCGCTCAAAGCTGGCCACACTATAGAATGCTACAGAACCACTTTCAAACGCGGAAAGCGGCTGTTTGGCCACGGCAAATACTATCCCATGCGGATCGTAGGCTACTAGCGCGGCCTGGCCCGTGCCAATACTGCCCATTGGCGTCGATGTTCGTAGATCCCAAGATTTTACAGTGTGGTCAGCCGATGCCGAGAGAAAAGTACGTGAAACCGGGTTCATTTCAAGCAGCAAGACCTGGTCCTTGTGGCCCTTGAAATATCGAAGGTAGCTCTTTGTTGTTAGCGAAAGATGGCGAATAGAATGATCTGGCTCCTCACCATTTTGCACTGGTGTAGAAGCATAGAGACAGCTTAGGTCGCCATGGGCAAATTTTGCTAAATGAGCTCCATATTTTTGAGACTGGATCTCTTTTTGGCGCACGCCTTTATAGCAATCATAGAGCTGGATTGATTTATCGACTCCTGAGCTGATGAGGTATTGGCCCGAATCATCGAAATCAAGACACGTTACCGACGCGTTTTCATGGTACGAGAGCTTTTTGGCGGGACGGAACGACGCTAGAATTGCATCCGTAACTGGTACACTCGACTGGGGTTTTTTCAGGGCCATTTCTTGTGAAAGAATAGGCAGGTAGGTGGGGATTTTCGAGATAATATAGGTGCAGTTTGGGTGTAAATGTCACGTCCACGACTTTAGGGCCATGTTTTTCAAGGCCCGAATTTGATGGCCTGGGGCCAGTGCGAGGGCCAGTGCGAGGGCCAGCTTCACATTCATGATAATTCATAATTATCCAAAAAGGATCCCAGAGAATTTATAATACACCCTTTGTTTGTGAAATTTTGGGGCTTTATGTAGATATTTCACCAAGAATAGTTTCTTTTCTCCTTTTTGAATTCTTCAATTATTACTATCATGTCTTTTATACGGTGTTTTTTTATTTCAGCCGCACACTGGCCAACCTCTATTGGCCTGTCGAGAAAGATACAAGCAATAAAACTACACACGAATCACCAGTCAATTGTTTGAATAAAAGGGGCTGTGGCAGTTTACGCTTTTCATCATAAATTTATGAGCTGTATCGAATTCAAAGAAAAAGAATCCAAGGGAGAAAAGCTTGATACTGCTTTGATGGGTTCCTTCATCAAAATGAAGCAGACCAGGCAACCAGACAGGGCCATTCGCGTCGCCCGTTTATACTAGGCCACAGAGCTTTCTGGGTAGAAAAGGTAAGAGAATAGAAGAAAGAAATAACTAGATAACTTTTTCTTTCTGGTATTTTCATAGTATACGGTAATAAACTATTCTTCTTGAAATGTCGGTTTTGTAGAATCTTAATAGTGTACTTGGTACTATTAGTGTTTCTACCATGGAGATAATTGATCCCAGGATAACAGCATTATCTCTTGCAACAATTTCCTACAGAGAATATCTGGGAAAGGCCATAATCAGCTCAATACAGTGGTGCACCCTACCGACATCGAAAGAATACATGTGTAAAACGAAGGCCAGTTTAAATTCAAGATACTAAAATACAATTTTCAAGGCGGAATTTACCATAGGTATCTGTTCTCTCAAGAATGTAAGGTGCACTAGTTTGTATATTGATAAAGCTACTGAGTGGTAAAGTTTGAGTATTACTATTGGTTTTTTTTGGAACTAAGTGTTTTTTTTTTTTTTTTTCTTTTTTTTTTCTCAACCAATTTTCAGGAAGAGCTCTTTTTCACGTGAAGTTCGTAAAGTATTTACCCATTTCACCCGTCACTGGGATCAGAGTGAATGGTTACAGGCATCTATCGCACTGCTGATGACGACTAGCATCTCGAACCAAACCTCAAAATCAATGCCAAGTTTTTAAAGAATACCAATCATGTCACGAAAACGGTATGAGAAAAATCCCCAGAAATCCCAAAAGAAATTTTAGGAAATTAAAAGCAGAAAAAACAATATGTGGTCTAGCTGCTGTCACCAGCCATAGTCATACCCTTGCTGTGGATTGCTCTAAGCCCTGCGGGCCGCACTAACAGTGCAATTACACAGACAATCCAAATTCCGTTGGTTTATTCATTCCCCTATTTGATCAGTTGCCTTCTTTATTTAATTGTTCTGCTTAAAACTTTTAAATACTTCAATCTTTCTTGGTCTTATCAATGATATAAACAGAAAAAAAACGGAAAATAAAAAAGCAAAATAAAAAAGCAAAATAAAAACGGAAAATAAAAAAGCAAAATAAAAAAACAGTCACATTTACCCTAGTCGTAAGACAAACTAAGCTAATTTGATAATGTTCCTTCGATCCACCATCTCCACACTCCTTGCACAGAACTTCCACATCGAGATCTACCTATTTCCCCAGGTCAGCTATGCGCTCCACCCACCACTATTTACGCCACTAGCACACCGCTGCAGCTGCCGCAGCCACCACCGCAACGGAACCGCAATCCACCGCAGAAGTTTTTTTATTATTATTACTCTCTTTACTTGTTATTGCTGAATTCCTTTTGTGTTATTTTCAAAATAATTAAGTATATATATAATAATAATAATTCCTCATCTTATCTAATCTGCACTCACCCCTATCCAACTTTGTGGCGATATTAAAAAAGTCGACGTGCTTGATCCACCGATCTTATCTGGCAATCCAAGATTTTCTGACGTTACCCCCTTACTTTCCCCGAGAACGCGCCCCCCGGCCCCACACCAAATCCCTCAAAAACTCAATTGACTTAAAAAGCCTCCCTTTTCGAAAACAAAATCACAGAAGATTCCAAGAATATTTTAGAATAATTGCTCAAAGTTTCATAAAGATCCAATACTTACAAACTATGAGTGTGCCTTTCAAAGTGAAAGCTTTATACGAGTACAAGTCTGATTACGACGACGATTTGCAGTTTGCTGCCGGACAAGTGATCACGGTGACGGAAATCGAGGACGACGACTGGTATTCCGGGACGTACGGTGGTCAATCGGGTTTATTCCCAAAGAATTTCGTCGAAACAATCACTTCCACTGATTCTACTGTGCCCGCCTCAGACCTATTGTCGGCGGCTAATCCCATCAACTCCTCTAATAAAAATGAGACCCCCGTACCCGCCGTGCCAAAGGCAAACGACGCCCCTTCGGTGGGCCCAACATCTGCTGAGCCACCTCAATTGCCGAATCCCGAACCTCAAGTTGCTCCCCTGGCATCTTCAAAGACAAAAGAGCCACTGGCTGAGCCGGAGTCTGAACCAGAGTTGACGAAACACGACTTGGAAGTCGACGACTTGATTAGAAAGAACAGCACCGCACTTCCAGAACCACTCGACGAAGCAGAATCTGTTTTTGAGGGTAACATAAAGCACGTTGAGGACCCCTCGCCTTCCCGCCCACCTGCGCCTGGTCCTACAAAACTGTCTGAGATTCCTTCAATCCCTGCTGTCAAGAAAACAACAGAAGCTCCTCCAACTCCTGCCCCTACAAAACCAGTTGAAGCTCCCCCAATTCCTGCCCCTACAAAACCAGTTGAAGCTCCCTCAATTCCTGCAGTGGAAGCTCCCCCAATCCCTCCCCAGGTAAAGCTGTCGAGTGGTCCCACG
Source organism: Metschnikowia lachancei (assembly GCA_030572615.1). NCBI lineage: Eukaryota > Fungi > Ascomycota > Pichiomycetes > Serinales > Metschnikowiaceae > Metschnikowia > Metschnikowia lachancei. The sequence continues at coordinate 7,161 of JAJMAK010000303.1, read as the reverse complement.
CCTGCGCCTCGCGTCCCCATGCCAGGGTCCCTTCCTCTGCAGAGAGATGACCCATATGCCATCAAGAAACAATTCATTGGTGCTGGAAAATCATCATACGTGCCTCAAATTAAGCCAAGAGATAATTCAAACATCGCCCACGGCTTTAATGACGTATCTGAGAATCGCCAGGTCGTCAAGGAGTCTGATCAAGCTGGTCATGTTGAATCCAATGAACCTAAAATGAGTTTGAAAGAACGAATTGCCATGCTTCAAAAAAGACAGCAAGAAGAAGCCGAACGTGAGGCAGCTGCTCTCAAAAAGAAAGAGGAGCGTAAGAGAAAGACTGAAGAGGAAAAAAGATTAAAGTCTTCTCAAGCTGCTAATCTTCCTGAAAATGAGGACCATCTTGCTGCAGAAGGAGATAACCTGTCTCAGTCACCGAGTGATCCACTTTCAGGAGAGGAAGCTCCACCTAGTGCACTTCCTCGACATGATAGCGGAGCAAGCTCTGTGGCTGAACATGATGAGCCTCGGCACAAAGAGGCAAATGCGCCAGATTTCGTAGCATCCGGTACATCAAGAACCAATTTCACCGGTTCAAACTTAGAAGATCGTGATAATCACGAGCCCAAAGAAGAGGAAGAAACTGAAGAAGAGGAAGAGGTAGCAGGGGAAGAGGAGGATGAAGATGATGAAGATTTGAGAAGAAAGCGCCTCGTTGAGAGAATGGCAAAGATTTCAGGTGGAAGAAATATGTTTGGCATGATGGGTATGCCAAGCCCCTTTGGCAGCGCTCCAGCCCCAGCCTCGAAACTGAAGAAACAGACTCGCGAGCCTACTCCAACTCAATCTCCAGACGTTTCCCAATCGCTCTCGAGCCCTGTTGAGAAAGTTTCTAAAATTGGCATTCCTATTCCTGGAATTGTGCCTCAGTTAGCTAAGTCGACGACAAGCGAGACTAATGTTGATGACAAACCGGCCCATTCAAACGAGACGATTGAATCCACTGATATTGTTGATGAAGAAGAGGGTGATGTTAGTGAAGACATTGACGAAAACGAAGTTGACACACCGCCCCCGATTAAAGATATTGCGAAAGAAAGAGAAGGGATTTCCATCCTGGAGATTCAGACACAAGACAGTGCCCCAAAACCCCCATTACGTGATACCTCTCATAACGATGGAAAAGTTCTATCATCCAATATGAACATAGTAGAGGATAGTACGCAAGAGGCTCTGATCGCAGGATATGAAGCAGATGCGGATGTTCTGGATCGTGGGTTGGCTGAAAAGGATCAAAGTGTTCTTCAATCATCTCAAGGGAATACTGATGACACGGCTAAATCAGTTCCTTTGACCTCTTTGCCACCTAAATCTGAGGCTGCGCCGCCTCCACCTCTGACTAATCCTACAGTGGATCCGGTGTCAGCTCCTTCTATCCCTGTCCCTTCTATCCCTGTCCCCTCTATTCCTGTCCCCAAGACAAAGCACCCGGTTCCATCTGCTGAAATACAGACGAAGACAACTATTCCCCCGATCCCATCAGAAGACGCTCCTTTAAGTCCAAAGTTCCACGAACTGTTGGTAGATAAACCACATTCTACAGCACCCCCAGTTCCTACTGGGGAGACTCCATCAAGACCGATGGTTGAAGTGCCACACATAGCCCCAGAACTCCCAGAGCACCAACCGCCACCAGTTCCACCACCTAATGCGCCTTCCGAACACATCCCGGCGTCTAATAAGAAAGCTCCGCCTCCAGTCCCAAGTGTTCCACCTGCACCTCCAGTAGAGCATGAAGATGACAATTCAAGTGATGATCTTGACACATTTGATGAAAGAGATGATGATTCCTCGGACTCAAACTTGAACGTTATTGATCCGCAGCGTGATTTATTGGCTAACAAATCACATACATTTTCGCAGCCAGCACATGTTCCCGCCTCTGAATTCAATCCAAGTGTTCCAAGCCGTAATTCCACTACCGGCTCGCTCAAGAGATCTTCCGTTGACTTTTCCCGAAAATCAACTGAGCTTAGAAGGACAGGGTCTTTTAAAGATGGGAGAACAAGTGAACAAGAACAAGCAACTTTTTATTTGGCAGCTATTGAAGCAGAGCTTGCGGATTTGGGGCAAACCAGTGGATGGTGGATCAAAAGCAGTATCCCCGATAGCTTGAGCAACAAATTAGGAGTTGACTTAGAATATGAGGTCGATGAGAATAGACTCAAGAAAAGAGGTGGGCGTGAAGTCATCTACAAAGATTACTACATCTTGTTCCATGACTTGTCACAAATAATCTTTGAGATTCAGTATCAAAGTGATGATCCAAGAGATACCGCGAATGTTGGTTCTTTCAAGGCTATAGGATCTCCGAAGATTCGTAAAGATTTATTGCATGGATATAGCTCAAGTCTTGGGCATGGCATTGCAGAATTTGCCGAGAAATGCATAGGGTCTAAACTCGGCGCAGGAGTTGTCGAGGAGGCTATTAATCAAGTGAAGTCAAAGAACAGCGATGTTTTGAGACCAATTGGGGAGAAGGCTTTTGGAGTAACTGTTTACAAAAACTTTAACAATAATGTCACGAGAGTGGACGAAATAAGGCCAGGAGATATCTTGTGTATGCGGGGTGCCAAATTCCCAAGTCACAAAGGTTTGGCTGGACTAGCATCGAAGAGCATCACAGTTGGAGAAGGTAGTGATGTGTATGCCGCGATTGTTGTGGAGTATGATCCCAAGAAAGACAAGGTGAAGGTAGCAGAGAGCGGAAAAAGCGGCACGGTGAAGAAAGAAAGCTATAAATTTGGTGAGTTGAAGTCGGGAAGAATCAGGGTATTCAGAGTTGTTTCCCGCGACAGTGTGGGATGGTAATGAATCTCGAGGATCAGCTCGATGAAATGAACACGTTGAATTACTAGACCAGCATTGGAAATTACCATGGCGTGGCTCCTGGAAATTTTTAGCCGTAATTACGTATTAGAAGTTTTGGTAATGAGAAAGAAGAGGCTAAAAGTAGATTTTGTTGGTTCTTTGTAGGTGATAGCGAGATAAAGGTGAAAAGACTTCGAATTTGAGTGAAGTATTTTTGATAGTTGGTAACAAATTTGGGATTTTTCTAAGATATTTGGAAGAGTTCACGATGTCAATATAACAAGATTAATAGCATACTGATAGGTAAGGATGGGAAAAGGGAATTATATACATCGAGGAGCACTATGAATATATTGGTAATATCTATGCAAGTAGTGGTAGGATTGAGGGCCAAGAATAGGCCAAAACAGAAAAAAGAGAAATACAAAGATACGAAAACAAAAAATACTAAGGTACTAGGTAATTAATGAAAAAGGGCTAGGAACACCGAAAGCCCCCGACAATGGCATATTCCCTCGTACACTGGTCTGGAAAAGCAACATGTTCAAGTGAGCTGAGTATAACGTCAGAAAAGAAGGGATGTAAAAAGGGGATGTAAAAAAAGGTGTAAGAATACTCAGTAGGATGAGTGATTGAATTCTTGAGAGTCAGGTTTGGGCGGGATAAGAGAGTGCACGAGTAGCCAACAAGACAATGTTAGGCATATCCTCAACAAGCATATCTGGTATGATTATTTCCATCCATCACTTGAAAGTTATACAAAGTTTTTTCTGTTGTATTCTTTTTTATGTTTGGGATCAATATATATATATATATATATATAGATCGACCAAAACATCAACTTTTCGTGGACCAAGTTGTTCAACGTTCAAGTCCAATGTAGCCCCAAGTATCGCATAAACCTTTAAATTTTTGGCGTTGGGGAGTTTTGCCAGGATCTTTCTTTGTAATGTAAGTGGCACAAAGGTTTTATTGATCGGCAAAAAGATAATTCCTAAAACATTAAAGGGAAAGAGCGTGACACTCGTATTCCACTTCATTCCTTTAAGAAATATTAGATAAAACATAGCATGGTATTTTAACGGGACATTCTGACAATAGCGTCCGGTATTATGATGATTCTCTATATAAAAAAAAGAGTTAGTGCTAGTCATTACAACATAATTGCACTGCCTGCGCTTGGGTAACATACCATTGCAAAGTGAATAATCGAGATAATTGGTTTTAGGGTTTCTCTAAGTGTATTATGTAGTAAATTTGTTAAAGAGTTATCTTATAAACTTGGAAGCAGTACTCCACAAGGAACAGTGTTCTCCACTTGGTTTGGCCGCAACCGAGAGATTTTGTTTTTGGCTGATATAGAATCAGTTAATCACAATACTTTTCATACCAAAGACTTTTGGTTAGTATAGAGCACAAGTGAGTGTGGTTCTAGCTTGATCTCATTCTGAAGTCAAATGGTCCCATACTGAATGACTTACTCGCTCGCTATACTTGTGAAAGGTTCTTTGCTTGATCCATGCGATTGAGGGACGACGGCAAATGCAAAAGTCATCTCGTAATATTTATTCCTGTATATATGGTGTAGGTGTGTGTAGTGCTCTTTTCGCGAACAAATCTCATTTTAATTTGTCTGTGTGTAGTTTTTCCAAACCGTTTTTCGGCATCAAAATCCGATATGGTGTAACGGCTAGCACACGACGCTCTCACCGTCGAGACCGGGGTTCAACTCCCCGTATCGGAGGTTTCTTTTTTTCTTGAATCCACAGTAATCTTTTTTTTCTCAATTATTTCAATTACCTATTATTTTACCGAAAAAACGTGTTATTTCCCCAAAACAAAAACGCATGTAGTGATGCTGATGAATCATTGTAGAATTCTGATTATGTTAGCATGTATTCACACCAAAGTCCAAGAGGTGTCCCTAGTCTTTGTTGTTTTGTGAGTGTACTTATCATGAAACAGGCCCGACTTCATCTTCATGAGAACTCACTTGTTTTTTCCAACACAAATCTGTGGATTCAGTGAATAGCACACTACTGCTTTTTCTTTTTCTTCGTTGTGTTTTCCACTCATAGCAAATATTAAAAGCCAAAACGTCTCTCGCACACTTAGACTAAAGGGAACTTCAAGCTGGGGCCACCCTTGTGCAACCATAAATGCACTAAAACAAGATGGCTTTCTCCTTTATACGGTCAAATAATGATTTTTCTCAAATATTCGATATTTTTACCTAACCCTATTTGGATTTATGAAAGCAAGTAAATCAGGAACTGGATTTTACTCGCACCGGAGGTGGCTGCGAAAAGTTCCAGGGTGCACGTGGAATCCATGCCCGTCAGACTGGACAGTATAACACGATCGTACAATAATTTGAATCCATCATTGATCACCCGTGGAATTCTAATCTTTAAATGCTCATATTACAGTATACGACTTCAAGAACACTTACTCCCTTAGAATAACTCAAAAAAATATTGGTATCAGGAAATTCTAGAGAAGCTTTTAGGGTCCAACGGGAAATGCCCATAAGAGGCAAGCATTATGGCGGGATAAATAGACTCGTCTACACAAAGCATTGTAACAAAAAGACGCTTTGAAAATTCTGGGGACAAATTCTCTGTTTTTGAGCTTATTGGCACGTTTTCATGGACAAGTGTGTGAGCCAAGATCAAGAAAAATTGCACCACGATCAGACTCAAATTGTTTCTCGAAGATATACACGAGATAACTGTAATGCACCTCTAACTAGTACGTGGCAATTTGCCGTACTTAGTCGCACGCCTTGGACCTGAACGTTCCAATTTGACCACATGTGCTACTCTCATCTAATTCAGAACCTTGCTAACCCATAATAAGCTCCAGAATATAAATGAGGTATGACTTCTTGAGTGATTTTGCTCCCACTTCGAGGTGCTGATGATTAATGCTCACTTATTTTAAAGAAAACATTTATTTACTTTATATGCTTCTTAATCGGCTTTTCTCTTCATTTCTCTAATTTAGGGAAACATTACACAATATCACTCAACCTTGTCTATACTGATGTATATATGTTTGACTTCCTTGGAGTCTTGTCACCATGCACCGGTACACCATGAAAAGAGCCACACACCCAACCTCGCTATTTTAATGACACTTTCTTACGAGAGTTAAAAATTAGAGTTTGGAATATTACTATATAAGATTTCTATTTAAAAAATGACTAAAGAAGTCTGCAGATTGATTGTATTGCTTGTTGAGAGGAAAGAGGAACTTTGCTGATTTCTACCATCGATGTTGATATTGTTGATAAGACTCGCGCCTGTTGTGCCCAAAACTGTTGTGGGCCATTAAATATTCGTGCGCGCCGGCGTAACTGTTGGATATAGCGTTTTATTATTGTCTGTATTATGCCCAAAAAGCAAAGAAGGCGACGAAGAAGGCGAAGATAATAGACCAATGGATCCCAAGAAAGAAGTTGAAGGCATAATTCAAAGGGTGACTTCGTGGCTTTGTCTGATATTGGTGGAACCAAGGCTTTCAGCACACGCGCTTGGGCTTGAGCTTGAGTGTGAGCTTGGGCTTGGGCTTAGGCTTTTGTCTGAACCTGAGAATGAGCTTAGGCTTGAGCCTAAGCTTGAGTATGAGCTTGGGCCTCTGTCTAAACCTAAGCATGAGTTTGGGCTGCTGTTTGAATCTGAGCATGAGCTTGGGTTTGGGCTCGAGGTTCTGTTTGAACCTGAGCATGAGCTTGGGCTTGGGCTCCGGCTTTTGTTTGAACCTGAGCATGAGCTTGGGCTTGGGGCTTTTCGCTTCTTTCAAAAAAGTGTTATTGTAGGCACTTTCAATTGATTCAAACAAACTTTCGAAATCTTGGCCTTCAATCGCATCGAGCTCCTCAGACCGGCCCTCCAAGTCAGTGTCAAAATCCTTGAAGAGATCACATGGCATGATGTCAAAGCAGTTGGAATATCCATGGGGCTCCTGTCCTGGTGCAGTGGCAAAAAACTTTGGTTGACTTTCGTGTTGGAACTCGAGCAGCTCAAAGACTTGAGTAAAAGGATACATTGGTATGATTTTCTTGAAACAAACTGTTGGGTTGGGGAAGAGTGTGTTGTGGGTGTGAGTTTTCCCCGGGGGAAAGCTTGCTTTATATAGTAATTTACGTTTACCATGCTATTGGCTTTATCATTCCCAGGCACTCGTTATCCCCCTTCCAGAAAATATATCACTTTGAAATTGAGCTCGTTGTCTCCTCAGTCGTCATGATCCAACACGAACAGGCAAAGTGCTGCGCCCACTTTAAAGGTTTCATGCACAAGT
>JAJMAK010000302.1:0-20505 GCA_030572615.1 Metschnikowia lachancei | reverse complement strand
TTTTTTTTTTTTTTTCAAAACTCATACTGGTAGTCAAATTACTAAATTTCAGTGATTTCTTCAATACGTTCGCCCCGAGGTTATCTAGCGTTCTCGGATGTACGAATGTCAATTGTCTAAGCAGCCACTAAATTCAAAGTCCTTTGGCTGCCAAGTCGATGGTTTCTAAAAAAAAAAGCTAGTTCGTGTGATGAAAAAAAGGAAGTAAAAAAAAAATAGACGAAAAAGAACTATCTTTTTAGTTTTTAATAAGAATTTTTCATGAAAAAAGAGAGCACAAAAACAAAAACCCATGTATGGTCTGTTCAATTTTAAGCACCACAATTTCAGTTTCAAGGTCTCTCTTTTCAGACTTTTATTTCTTGAAAAAGAAGGCATTTTTCACAATTTTTAGAATTTTGTCGAGATCTTCTTCTGAAACAAAAAAGCATAAATGGCCGTCATTTTTTTTTAAGACGTATCACTGTTATTTGTAGGGTTGTCCTATATCCTTGTTTCTTAAGTTGGGCCTAGGGCCTAACAGGTTCATGCGGTTTGAAGGACCGTGAGTACACCACCTTTAGGAATAATAACCCACAACAATACACATGCACGTTATAAAATCAAATGAATCTAACCGAACGGGAAGCAGACTTCCTTCTTTATTACAACAAAACATAATCCTTCACTGGTGTTCCCATTGAAGATAAGTACACCTGCAATTTTATTTCTTCAAAATTAGGGCCATCGCCCCGGTTCGCGCCGCGCTCGCATGTATGGGGCCAAAACCAAGTAAGCCTTATTCTGGGGCCAAGTTCGCATGCCGCATAAGTCCATCAAACCTTTTCCATACCAATATATCTTCAACACCCATGTCTGTTTGGCAACAAGTCCAGGATGACCAGGGTCGTGTGTACTACTACAACTCAGAAACCCAAGAGACTAGCTGGGAAAACCCCGAGGTGAAAAATGTCGGCACTTGGCAAACATATGCCACTGAAGATGGAAAGGAATATTACTATAACGAGACTACGGGTATAACCACGTGGGATAAGCCAGAAGAGCTCAAAAATGCCACTGAGCAACCGAAGGAGACCAATACTGGAAGTACTGGGCCGGGAGAAAAAATTGAGCCTCAAGCAGAGAAGCTGGACTATGGATTACTGGATTTGGACCGTAAGTTGGCTCTGGAACCACTTCTTGAAAGCAGTTTAGTCAATATTACCGCCCCAAAGGACCCAGAGGAAGCTAAAGCACAATTCCAGGCGATGCTAAGAGAAGGCGGCGTGGACTCGACGTGGTCGTTTGAGAAAGTCATCAAAACTTTCATCAAAAACAACAGTTATTGGGCCATCGACGATGCCGTGCAAAGAAGAAGCTTATACGAGGACTATTTGGTGACCAAACTCGAGCGTGAGTCCTCTAACAAACTGGGATTGATTGAGGAGTTCAAGAAAAATTTCCTGCGAGAAATCCACAAATATCTTTCGCTGGGCAAAATCACCGACGAGACGCGATGGGTTTCTGCAAAGAATCTCTTGATCAAAGACCAAAACCCCATTTTCGAGCACTCGATTCTTCCCGATTCAGAACTAGAAAAACTTTTTGCAGAATGCACCGAAAAGACGCGTTCAGAGAAAAAACTCCTATTGCAAAAGGAAAAAGACCAAGCTCTCAGGGAACTTGAAGGGTACCTTCTCCAGATAACCGCCGGTGAAGAAAACGAGGAACTATCTTGGGATACTTTGTATTCGCGGCTTCAGACAGACGCCCGATTCAAGGCCAATAAGCATTTCCACGTGCTCAACAAGCTTGATATCCTCCAGCTTTACACCAGTAAAATCTACCCAACCATAATCTCTAAATTCCGTGCACAGCTTACCATGATTGAAAAGATTAACTATCGGTCTGATAGACACGCAAGAGACGCATATAAAGCGTTGCTTCTGACAAAATCAATCAATGCCAACACACTCTTCAAAAATATCCTACCAGAGCTTGAAAACGAGGACGTTTTTATTGAGCTTTGTGGACGTAACGGCTCGACGCCGCTCGAGTTGTTCTGGGATATCGTCGAGGAGAAAAAACAGCTCCAAAAGGTGAAAAAAGACCTTATAGAACACAGTTTGCATGCGCACATCGAACAAGGTTCCAACGGTTTGGATTATGAGCATGTACTTGAATCATTCGACCAATTTTCTTCACTTTTGAAGCAGGTAAAGGACGAGAGGCTTTCAGATATTGATCTTTTCTCTGACGAGGGAATCAAAGAACTTGCTGTGATCCATGAGACGTTGAAAAACGATCTCAAGGCACAGAAACTTCATGAGCAGGCCATATTTGACAAGCACTTACATATGGACGTTCACCACTTGGCCGAGTGGATTGCATTCCACAGGGAGGCAGTTGATTGTGCTGTGGTAGTATTCGAGAAACTGGGCGATAACCACCCAGAGCAAAAGGACCCCCAGGAAGATGACAAAACTCCCGAAAATACACCTGCTGTTGTCGTCATGGGCGATAGGGATGCTTCGCTCAAAAGTGCACACGTTAATACCTCAACATGGAAAGACAAGATGGGCAAAGTGGACGCGTTCAATAAAGTACACACGGCGATTGCTCGCCACTACAAAAATGATCCAGAAAAGACCCAACAAACCCTTCAGGCCTCGTTGGAGAAGTGCTTGAATGAGATCGTTGCTGTTCTTACAAGCACACTTACGAGAAAGAGAACGGCCCCCGAGCCTCTGATGCAAGAAATGAAGAGAGCACGTCCCGAAGGAGACAAGAAGCCAGTACTTATGAACTATTAAGGGATTAAAGTTCGCTATAATAGAAGATTTTGTCTTCTCCTTACGTTCCAAGTGTGCTTCATTCTTCCTTACATACATCACTTAGTGCGGTTGGGTGGGTGGTTGGGTGGTAGTGGCTGTGCGCATTGGGCCGGGCTCAGGCCAATTCACACGTCACCAAAGTATGACATGGTTGGTCAAATACAGAAACAAGAGAGAATGATAAAGATGATTTTTACTACTTTTCCGAAAGCTTCTGCTATACTAGTTTTTGTCTTATCAATACTCCGTTGATACCCCAATGTTGCAAGTCACGCCAATGGCCGTGTTTCTGAGAAGGGCCCCATCCGAGGCCACCGGTGGTGCGCGGACCTGCACCGGGAGTCTCACCCATGATCTCCAAGCTCACAGCCATGAACGTCTTCATTATAAGCATCGTTGCTAACAGGCCCAAACATGGTATGTCATAAAAATACAGTCACGTGGAGCATGAAGTCATGGTTTGTGGGACCACAGAGAAGACTTGGATGTGTGAAATGAATTAACCTTCACCCAAGAAAACAATGAAAGGAGCAACTATTATTATGCCAATGGCTTCCTCGGATATCGGGCCCAATCCACATATGTTATTCACCATACTAACTCAGGAACTAGTCACAATCTTTAAAACCTTACTTGACTGCCGTGAGAACATCATTGACTGCAGCGATTTGCTTGGAGGACTTCTCATCGCAATTGGTGGAGCGCCACAACAGACCCGAAATTGAGGTTGATAACTCTCATAACCCGGAGCTTCTTTTGAACCCGGTCACAATTGCTAGAAACGAGCACGAGAAGATCTTGATTGAACCCTCGGTGAACTCGGTACGTGTTTCCATTTGCATAAAACAGGCGGACGAGATTGAGCATATTTTGGTGCGCCAGTTCACGCGGTTTCTCACGCAAAGAGCCGAGAGTTTCTTCATCTTGAGAAGGGTCCCTGTGAAGGGCTACGACATATCGTTTTTGATCACCAACTTCCATACTGAGCAGATGTTAAAGGATAAGTTGGTGGACTTCATAATTGAGTTTATGGAGGAGGTCGATAAGGAAATAAGTGAGATGAAATTGTTCTTGAATGCAAGAGCTAGAGTTATTGCCGAGGCGTACTTAACCCCTTTTGACTAGTTACATAGAAGTTCGACAGGATTCGAGTGTGTAAAAGTATTGAATATTCAAGACAGAGATTAGAGAAGTAAGAAAAAAAAAAGAAGCATTTATGTTCTCATTTAGTGTACATCACTTGGCGTAATTAGATAGACTAGCTGTTTCTCTCGCTCAGGTTTTCCTCGGTGGTTGCATTATGTTGCTGGGCAAGAGGAGATCTCACGAGCACGGGACTACCTTTGGCTGACTCCACTTCGTTTTTGAGGTGATTGTGATTTTCAGGTCCGTATATTGGCGTGGAATGATTAGAGCTGGCCTCGCTGTGTGCTGACTTTGGATAGCCGGCCCTCTGCGAACGCACGGTGTCTTTTGGTGAACGTCCCAGGGTAGACTGCGGCGATTGCGTGTTCATTGGACTATTTCTTAAGTTCCCCATATTGCCTTGCGTTGGGTGAAAATTCTGTCCTTGGAATGCTTGCGATGGGTCGAATGGTAGGTGTGGGGTCTGGTTGCCATATCTATATTGTGGATTAGGCCCAGCTGATGGGGGTGTCTCCACATTTGAATTTCCAGGTGTAAAGTTACTGCCAGGATAGGGAGACATTCCTTTTCCCGAAGAGTTTTGTCGTTGAGCGAAAGGCCTTTGTTCATTTGTCGGTGATGATTTCGGATACTGCTGTTGCTGAGAGATTGTATTTTGCACATTAAGCTGCTGCGGCAGATTGTTTTGTTGCTGCAGAGCGGGCAGTTGAGGCAGCTGTTTCGACATGTACAGATTCTTTTGCATCTGGTGTTGTTGTTGCTGTTGCATCTGGTGTTGTGGTTGGTGCTGCTGATTTGATTGTTGTTGATGCTGATGCATTTGATGTTGATTATGCTGGTGCTTTTGAGCCTGTTGCTGGTGGTGTGTTTTGTTGTAATCTATGGTGGGAACATTAGGAATCGTGATTGGCTGCTCACTGCTTTCGTTGAGCAAACCAGGAATATGATTCATCACCAAATCCAACTTCTGAAGTGAATCTCCAATCTGGACAAATCCTTTGGCAGAGATTTTCAACACCCATCTGTAGTCATATACTTTTTCTTTGAAATCCTTTGCTTCCTCTTTTGAAGTTGATGAGATAAAAAGCAACGCCGCAAAAGTACCAATTAGAGTGAAGTTACTTGAAGCCGATGAATGCCAAAAAGAATGAATATGTTCTGGTTTCAAATCCTTCACGAACTCAATTGATGCAATAAGACGGGTTTTTGCGGCGGAACGACACACAACGAGTAGTTCATCGGGAATCTTGGATCCATGGATATTTTGCTGGTAAAGAGTTGTGATGATTTTCCTGTGGAGAGTGAGTTCAGCTGCGAAATAAGCTAACTGCAAATACCCATTCGAGCATAACTTGCGTGGTTGGACAGAGTTCATCTGAAGCTCAATGGGAAGTGAGTGGTACCATGTTCGAAGCTTCAACTGAATTGGTTTTGCGATCCGTAACACTTCATTGATATCCGTTATCTCCTTCATAGCTTTCATTGAAAAGAGCGAATTGAGAATCTCGGAAAGAATTTTGGAGAGACTAATTAAATTCATAAAGTTTTTCTTGCCATTGTTAATGTCAGAAGAACCCTCCTTCAAATCACCATCACCGTGCTTTTCAGGAAAATCATCCTCTGCCAAGTCCAGCACGACCCAGTTGATGTCGTTGATATGTGAAGGACGCGAGTTTTTGAGAGATAGCCACTTGTCTTCAAGGTATACAGCCCAAGCTAGACGCTTACGCAAACCACGTTCCCACTTTGGCAATTTCCAACCGTCGCAGTCCAACCCGAGACCTAGCTCTTCAGCGAGCGCCACGACTTGCGAGCACAACACCCAGTCATTGTAATCAGCTTCATTGAATGCCGAAGTGAGAGATGCCAGGGCCTGGCCATAGGAGACCGCGGGTGCATGCGACGCATTAATACCCCTGAGAATATGCTTACATTGTAGAAGCAACAAGCCTGCCTGGACTGCGCTCAATTTCGGACGTTTTAAGATCTCCAAAATGTAGTTATTGAGTGCAATGCGCAAGATATGCTCCACATTTGGTTTAGGGAACCTGTTGAGCTGAGGGTCGTAATCCCACCATTGGATAGCCAAAACGTAGACAGCTGCAAGCAACGGTGCACTGAACTCACGGTGAGTACGGGAATACTTTTCCAAGAACACCTTTTTGTGCAAGATTGGGTACGACGGATGGATGATACGGAAGTATACATCGATAAGGATCTGGCCATGAGGCGCAATGAACTTCTCTACTGCGTCGACATCGTTCGACATCGTTTGGATGGACTGTTTTGTCTGGTCATCCTGTAAGACGAACTGGGTTTTGTTCTCAACCTTACGAAGGGATATTTTGTCGCTGAGGTTGACCTGTTCTATCTTGTTGAGGGTGGCAGGTCGGGTTGGATTGGTACCAAGCGTGTTCTGGGGTTTATTCTGTGAACCAATGATTACCTCGAGTAGGTTCGTGTCGAACAAATACGACGTCGGTCCAATGTAGAAAGAAGAACGAGGGAATTGAAGAGATAGCGTCTTCTTTAAAAGAGAATTGTTCATTGTGGAGTAATCTTGGACAGGGGCCACCGTTCGGATGGGCACGTTTGGTGGGACGATATCATACATATTCTGTGTCGACATATTCAAGGGTCCCTGGTCGTTCAAGTCGCCAGTTTTCCGTGCCCGCTTTGGCTGCGGTTCATCCTTTGCAGATGGGAGACGGGTGTAGGTACACTTTATTGACTTTGCCTCACATTGGGCACAGTTATCGGTATTTGGGATTATCACACACCGGATCTTTTTACGGCGGCAATGGTCACACGGGCGGCGTGGTTTGGGTTTCTGATCCTTAGTTGCAGGCGGCGTCGATATGAAAGCACTGGCATTATCTTTCCGAGGAGGTGCTGGGGACTGTACTCGGGATGGTAATGACCCAGCAGCTTGCAGAGTTAATGGCACACCCGGTACATGCAGAGTTATTGGAGAGTTTGATAGTTGCAGGGTTAGCGGGGAGTTTGATATTTGCTGTGAGATTGGTACATTGGCAACTTGTGGCGGTAAAGGGGCCATTTGGGTCATGGGCCGCAGCGGAGGCAGCTGGATCACGTGCAGTAGAGGGCCTTGATCGACATAAGGTAGATGGGCATCGTTTTGTTTCATGGCACTGTCGTGCACGCTGTTTTGGAACTGGATCTTGTGCATTATAGGGTTGTTGGTGGGTATTGCGGAATTAGCAAAGTCGAAGTTTGCAAGAAGATCGTTGCTGGCTCCATCAAGTAGAAACTGCGATGCCCAGTCGAGATAGCCAGCGGAGTCTGGCGCATGTTCTTGTCCCGTGTTACCATTAGGAACCAAGTATTCAATCATCGCGTTATGGTGATGGAGGTCATGATCTTGCCCGTCTTTTGGCGGGAGGGGGGCGGTGGGAGTTTCTTGGTCGGTAGCCTGATGTGAAAACGCAGAGTCCGCGTCAACATGAGGGTTCATTTTCCGGAAAGAGGCGGAGTTGGAAAAGAGTTAATTCGAGCAGACGGGTAATCAAGCGGGGGTATAATATAATCCAGGAGGAGTGTATTTCTTTTTCTTGTTTTGTGTGTTGTCAAACAAACTACCCAAAAGAAAAAGAAAAAAAGGAAGAATTTGCGTGATGTGGAGTGATGTGATGTGAAGTTAATGGTAGTGGTTGAGAATGTTTCCTGGCGTGTACTATGGGAATGCAATGCACGGAAAAAAAAAAATAATAAATAGCGTCCTTTGGGGAAAAAAGGTTTCGAGATTCACCAAAAACTGCGTGTGAAGGCAATGAAGTGAGCGGAATTATTGATGACCAGGGCAAGTAAAGAGGTCAAGATAAAACAAGAACAAACACAAAAACAAACACAAACACAAAAGCAAAAGCAAAAGAAAAAGAAAAAGAAAAAGAAAAAGCAAATTGAAGCCAACAAAATGAATAAAAGCCGGTGATTGCAACGATAATGGAAAAAGTCCCTCTGGTGGGAAAGATGCAGAATAGCCTGGCTTTTCTTGTGGGTAGGGAGGGAGATGAAGGAACAATCAGAAGTGCGCGGGCTGACATGCCGTGCATGGGGCCGGCAATGCAATTTACGAGGCGGGTGTACGAGGCCGCGCGCGTAAGAGCGCAAGTAAATGGGCCGCGCTGGGGCATGGCGGAAGATCGAACATGTTTCTGGCGCTTAACTAAGCATGGATGGAGAGAATGAAACACCCAGGAGGGATGGTTTTTGTTTTCATTTTATCAAGAAGCCAACAAAATATGTGGAAGTAATGGAGGTGGTATTTTTGTCACGTTGTTTTTTATTTGTCAAGACCCTTTTCTGATCTTTTCTGATCTTTTCTGATCTTCTCTTTTCTTCTCTCCGAGGGTTGCAAAACTTTACCTGCAAAAGTAGGAAAAGAACTTACTTTCTGGACCATTGTTTACATGTCAGCAGATTTCATCGGCACCGCACAAGGGAAACGCTCGTGTGATCTGATATTAGACCCAAAAGGGGCAAAAAAAGTTACTGCCCCACAACAAGACCCGCTCAAAAGGCCGTTACCAGGAAGAGCCCATTGGGTAAATTGTACCCGATGAATGTAAATGGAAGCGAAAACGAAAACAGAAAAAGAAACAAAAGGAAAGGAAAAAAAAAAAAGATAACATCCCAAGAACAAAACAAGCAGCGAAAGCGGACTCGGAATTACTCCGGTGGTACTCTCAGAGCATATATCCTACCAAATGAAACTATTCCTTTGTCAATTCCTCGATGCGGCGATTCTTGACTTTTCAATTGTTTCACTTGCCTATTTTGTTTCTTGTCCAGAGCACTTTTTTGTTTGCTTCTGTTCGGCAAGGAAAAATACCACCAATGAATCGTGTCCCCAGGTTTCACTGCCATTGTCTTAATTTCGGGGCCAAGCTCGCTTTCGCGGGGTCAAATTGCCGTACTAACTTGAAGGATGGTGACTTTTCGTTGGAACGAAGCAACAAAAAAGAAACAGAATACAAGAGAGATGAAACAAGTACTTTTATTTTTTAAACCTTTTTACCAGTAAAAGACCATTTGGTGCTATGAAATGGCTTTATACAAAAAGAGTCTCTCCAGGCGGATGTTAACCTCCGTGAGTTAATCCCAATCTCATGTCTCAGCGATCTATGAAATTGTTGCCCCGAAGATATTTTCCTCGCCGGCGTGCAGCATGCGACGGGCTCGCATGGTCGCTTGTCCGCTTGTCCTTCACTGGCATCATTAGAGACCGGAACAAGTCGAGCCACGGCGAGCCATGATGAGCCCACAAGATCGCATCTATACGCACCAAACTTCCTATATTACGAAAATTTGAGTCCAGAAAAATCTAGAAATCAAAAACCCAGAAAGATAGCCCTTCTTTATACTTTGTTTCATCAAACCTCTTTCCATTCACCTTATTGACTGGTGGCCAAATAAATCACTGATGGTCATGATGCCGTACACTTACGCACGCTCGCGCACAGGAAAAAAAAAATCAAGATACGCTGCTGCACCCAAATGGAAGTGCGAATCCAATTTGGGTCGGTGTACGCGAGCGTTGGTCCGATTACGACAAGTCTAGGTTCCGAGTTTCACTGAATCTGGTTGTTTTTCGTTCGTCAAACACCGAATCTATGAATGACGCCAAAAAAGTGTCTCACGATTTCAGAGATCGAGGATGAAGGGGATATCCAGGAAAGAAATGCTCGACGGAAAGCTCGCCAAGCCCGCCAAGCTTGCAAATCACAGCATGCACCCAAGAAGCAGCGTATCATGCTATCGTATCTCGATGACGATGTCAATGATGGCCTTGATCCTCCAGTAATGCTTTTTAAAAAACTAAGACACGTGGAGAATAAGATGAGCAACGTGGCCGAAATACCCCCTTCGGTTCCTAAACCACCAGTTTTGGGCCCTGGTAGTACGAGCAACCCTACTTCATCAGACCAAGAAGATACGCCCATGATCGTCGAGTCGGAACAGCTCAAAACAGAGTTACTGGTAGAATCCATACCGTTTGTAGACCAGATATCGCATGTGTTGGTTCGGTCAT
The DNA here is from genome assembly GCA_030572615.1 of Metschnikowia lachancei. Lineage (NCBI taxonomy): Eukaryota > Fungi > Ascomycota > Pichiomycetes > Serinales > Metschnikowiaceae > Metschnikowia > Metschnikowia lachancei. The sequence continues at coordinate 10,494 of JAJMAK010000302.1, read as the reverse complement.
ATGAGCTGCTTCAGCTCCATCACTTATTTCTGACTGTAGAAGAGAATTGCAAGTTCCGGCTTTTTCTTTATGCAGTGGCATTTGGCCACACGGCGTATTGGCCCAAAGATCCCATCATGGTCAGCGTGTTGAAACGGGTTTTAACATCGCAAGAAGTGAATTTGGCGTTGAAAAGGGCAGGAGTAAGAACCACTGGATTTAGCCAGAATATTAAAAGGCTGAACGGAGTCAAAGAGCCAATGCACGACGTTAGTCTAGAAGAACCACTACACACTGCTAAAGGACAAGTTCTCCCCATAATGAGATATACTGAAGCTATTGAGGTACCTAAAAAGATCATGAGGTTATTACCTGGGGCTTAATTTCCTCTAAAGCTCGCGCATGTTCACTTTCAGATCATAAGAGATTTGGCTTGATGCATGAAGCCAATCCTGGCATTCAAATTGATCCCACATCAAGAGAATACATTATTTATTTTATTATCACTATCGGTTTATGGGGCGCGCTACGTGGGACATTAGAGAAAAGGACGACCAAGACAAGCGACCCTCATTTTTTCAGACAAACATGAATTGACGACCAAAGTGGCACAAAAGCGGTTTTATAAACATTGCCAGGATAATATCAATCAACAGGACTTTTTTGGTAATGATTATATCCTGTTTATGGACTGACTCTCATCACCACGTGATATAACCATTGTTGATCTTGCCCTCGTTAGTCTCACTAAATGGGCTAGATGCTTTGAAAACAAAAAGCGGAATATTGGTATATGATGTGTGGTAACATATATTCTTTACCTGAGAGCTCCAGGGAGTGCTGAAGTTGGCAAACTGGGAGTATGGAACCTGGGTCTTTTTATGAGGAGATGAACTTCTTGCTTTTTAAAACCCCTAAGAAGAAGTTTTCTCGCACTATCAAGGACTTGCCATCTCCAATTTTGAGGACTTTCTAAAAGATACGCATGGCACGCAGGCGGTAGCCTATATCGCTCCTTTCATGTTGACTACCCTCGTGACAAAGCCTTGGCTTTATAAATTTTGAAGGATGGACCCAAACATTAGATACCATGGTTAATAACTCATGTCTGATTCATGCATTTGACGGACTGGCGGATGTAAAACTTCGGGCATATAATTAGTACATTCATGACCCACCCTCGTTACTCTACTGCTCGTGGTTCATGGAATACTGATCCATTTCTTAGGCTGGATTGCTGTTGTGTTCATCACTCTTTCAAATTCAGTTTTCTGTAACCGCAAACACATTGGATGATTTTCAGGTTATCATGCCAAGCGTTGTCTTCTGGTTTGTACCACTTTATTCACTTGCCAATAGTGTTTATCCTTGCTGATGACGTTAAATCATAACTAATTATCATGCAAGGGAAATACATTGTACCATTCCCATGCAATCATTTAAAGCGAATCCTTCAAGCAGGCACTGGTGTTTTTTCTTGCGCCGAGAAGGATCCTTGGCGACGGGTGAAATAGTAACAAGGTTATTCATTGTCATTGGCCGTATATTTTCAGAGGTGTTGCAAAAGAATCCTTGCCTTAACATTTTCAAGGAATCCACGGTCATATATATTTGTCAAATCTGTGGTTACCAGCGTGATCTTCTTCAAAACATGGCCATGCAGTTCGTAATCCAGAAATAGAACCCTCTGGTCATCTAGCAGAATGTATACCAGAGCATAGCTACCGTCGGTTTCGTCTCTTATCGTGGCCCGCTCAACATACATGTCGAGATCGGAAACGTAAAAAAGCAAGCCTAACTTTACCAAGTACTCGATATCGCCCCACTTATCTGCCTCGTTTGTGGTCACACCCAAGTACATGTACCGGAAGTGAAGACCTGTGAATGCAAGGACAACCACCGAGAAAATTGCCGCTAGCAACAACAAAATGCCGCCAGTTTTATTGGCCTGAGACGTCCGTGTAATCGTGTGCCACCAGCCGGTTTTGTGCAGTTCGTCTTTCAAAAGCGTCCAGCACAAGTACCCTCCATAGACCATGAAATTGATATTTGCAAGTAAGAATGCAATGAACCAACGATAATTGTTTTGGCCCACGCAGTTGTTCACGAAAATACAATGGTGGTCATAGAGATAGACGCACCGGTTGCAGACTGAGCAGTGTTTTGACCGTGCCGGCTTTGGTAAAGCGCAAGTACGGCAAGTTTTCGGGAAAAAAATCAATCCGTTCGCAGGGTAAGTGGCTACGGCCGCATGAACGGACTCTTCCGTGGCGAATCCCGGATCTGAAAACGTGACGAGCTCAGTGGTGACCACAACCAGTGCTATGGAAAAGAGAATATAGAGTAAATGGCCATGAGAGCTTCGGGCTTCTAGTTTGCCATAGACATGGACAAAAAATTGTTCCACGCAAAAAGCAATGAGTATACAGTAAAGCACCGGCACCATCCATCGGAGGACGGTGTAAATCTTTGGCCTGGATGTGACGTAGTACACCAATTTGGAGCTAAGCCATACAAGCCAACGATGGAGCTTGTGGAGGGGAGTGTTTCGGAGAGCGGGCGAGTCTCCGAATACAAGTATGGCCACCAACAGTGCCAAAAATAGAAGGGCACCAAGAAATGCCAACATTAGAAAGTTACCTGGGCCAATAGCAGATTCCTTAATGCTTTTGCCAGAGTTTGGGAATCTAACCGGACACTTGATGTTGTCCGGCATGGTGGGTGGTGTTGTGCGGATGTACATAACATCAAGGTGTGAGGAATTGACGATGATACGGCTAAATTCCTTCATGGAGTGATTTTTTTGTTGATTGACTATGAAAATATTGTTGAAAAGCCTCAAAATTCGAGGGTGTTGGTGCTACTAGGAATGAAAATCGAGTAATATAATTACACGGTGATGATCAAGAAATTGGGTGCTTATATTAGAACGAAGAGGTGCTAACGTCATCACTACACAGAATTGACATTTCAAGGATGTAGTAGACGGCATACACAGCTTAGCTAGCCAGAATTTGAGAATTAACAGCTCTGTTACTGCTCCGTGTTTGCTTAATTGATGGTACATGGTGTGGCAGTTCAAATGTCTAGGGCTTGAGAAAAGTGAAAGTTCTAGCCAATCCTTTTCTTATAAAATACATAAACGTGGAAGCCCCCCTCCGAAAATTATCTACCTCAACACCAGCTGTCTTTTAAATGAAGTAAATAAAACTTTCTCTGGTTTGAACACTGCATAAGGAAGTATTGCAACCCCCGATGATGTCTTTGAAATGATGGCCAAGTTTCTCCGTGTCCCACCAGCAAGTAATTAACCGAGAAAGACGAGAATCATTTGAAATTTATATTGGTGTACTAGAATAAATTAGACTAGATGAAAAAGTATTTGAAGATCCTTAATCATATTTAGCTGACCTTTGATGATAGATTTTATTTAGTACCACTGACTCCAAGTGGGGCCGCGACCGTCGCAGAAAATCCAGTAAAATGAGCCAGCCAGCCTCCTCGGGCTAAACCAAATATTGCAAATGAACAATTATTTCTTCCAAGGAGGGTAAATTTAGAGTGTATCAGAGTTTAATTGTTCTATAAGTGAAAAAGGTCTCATAAAAGATGCTTTTTTATAAAAATCTCTTGGTTACATATTTTTTCCACCCAATTGTATAGTTAATGTAATGTGTTTATTGGGCGTGAGAAGTTAATAAACAAAAGTGTAATTCTAAATTCAAGAATTAAGAACAACAACAACAACAAGAAAAAAGAACTAAAAAAGCACTTAAAATTTAATTCTGTTTTATGTTTCTCGGTAAGTTATTTTTTCTTTTCTTTTTCCTTTTTCCCCCTGGCCCCTTTGCCATGAGAGCTATTCCTTGTTTCACTACTTCATTTTCGGTGTTTTTTACTTGCACCAGTAATGACATCAATAACACTGTAAAAGTCACTAGAACAGAAGATTCAATAAGAAAAAAAAAAGAAAAGAACAGAACAGAAAAAAGACCAAGAAAGCCCAACAAAGCAGGATTAAAAAGAAGCCGCCAACAGAAATTTTAATACAACTAACAAAGAAATAGTAAGGGGAAAAACGGACATTTTCCTAATAAACAAGCCGCACCCAGCACCGAACCTACACCAAAACCGGCCCAACCAGATCTAACGCGAGAAATACGCAGCGGTGATTTCTCTTTGACCAAATCAATAAACAAAACCAGTCAAATCAATTAAACAAAAAGAGCAGAAAAACCAGGCAAAAACTAGCCAAACCACAAAAAACACATCGAATAATACCCACCCAATAATATCTAATCATGAATCCGGCAAGTGTGGTGGATGAACAACTACACTATATACACCATATCCTACAAACCGTCCCCTTTGCTCCGGGGGCCAAAACAAACGGGTTTTTCTTGGAAACCTATCGCCTTGCGTATTCAGACATCAAGCAGCTCGGCATCACCGAAAAATCCTGGGAGTCTTATAGCCAGGTGTCGGCCAGCAAACTTCTCAAACTCTCCATCTCCTTTGGAAACCTCGTCAAGACTTTCCACCAGGAGAAAGCCAGTCACGAGGCTCGCATTGCCCAGCAGAATCCTCGCCGACAGCTCCGACAGACGGTTGACCCGTTTCAGGATACTTTTTCCAGCGAAAAGATCTTCTCCGTGGCGCCTCACTACGTCAACTTGGTGAAAAACGTATATCTCGTGTTGAAGAACTTCGACATCGGCCCTGTTGCGGGCAACACGGCCTCCAACGCCACCATGGCGTCCATGGCTTCTGCCAACCATCAGTCCCGGATGTCGCAGGTTTCTCGCGCCAGTATTGCCGAAAGTGATGTTTTTTCCATGAATAATGGCTCCCAGCAAAATGGCATAAACCTGGTTCTGAATACCACCACCAACACAAACCCCAACACCAACATGGGCCTGAGTATGAGCTCGCCCATCCGGCTTAACTCGCGGCAACTTCTAGTGGAAAAACTCGAGATCAATATCCGTCTCGATGCGCTTTTCACCTATAAAATCACCCTCAAACTTCTCGCCCTGATTTTCGACATTCTTAAGCAACTGCTTAGTTCGTATACACCACCTGAGGACCCTGTAGAAGAGCTGCGCCGCAAAAGCCAGTCGGAGACGTCGTCCATTTTCTCCTCGATTTCCGGCTCTTCTGGTGCTCTTGAATCCATCACCAATATTGAAGATTATACCAGACTCCTTGCGGAGGTTTCACGTCGAACTAGCACGGGAATTCTCGATCCGTTTATTGATCTTTTGAGGGAATCCATTGTAAAGCCTACCATTCTTGGCGGATTCCAGGATCTTGTCAATACCATATGAAAAGAAGCCGGCGTGGTGTAACAGAGGGATGTTGCATGTTAGATTTCAGGAATAGAGGACTATGACTTTCAATTTAATGAAGCACCCAAAGGGTTTTCTTATTCGGAATTTCCAACAAGGATTCATGCTCAATTTCTGCGACCGCGACATGAAGTCTTTGGTCACGGGCACCACGCCAACTATTAAATATCAAATTTCGGATTTCAGCGTTCTGTGGGGTGTTTGACTAGGGAACGACTGGCAGATGCATGTCGCCTGGGACAGCATCGGGAAGTGGCGGAGAGACAATCTGCTACATTTATTTATCATGCTGTTTGGAATGCAACTATGGTATGCTCAGAAAACTTTGAAAAGAGTTGCCTCAAATCTAGCCAGGCAATCCAATCGGCAGCTTTACTGTCTTCCAAAACCTGATAATTAATCACAGGATTTCGATCCACCCAGCTTCTGAGACGTCAACATTCACAAAGGAGGTATTCTACTTTTCACAAGTTCTGTGTGTACCAATATTTGAGATATGCGGTGTTTTCGTTTTCACCTTTGACTTGCAAAGAGACATAAAATCACTTAGAAGATACAGGTACGTCAACTTTGGTTTTATGTTCCCTTGCGTGAAAGAATATGGTTTATATGATCTCATCCGAGGTCGTAGTAAACTTGCAGCCGTCTTAGTGATTGTAGTGGTCATTGAATGTTACTTACAGCTGAAATAGCTCATGGTACTGAAGATTTATGGTTTGACAATTCTACTCCAAGGATTAGTTTAAGTACAGCCTCGTTTGCCCATTGTTTTCAGAGTTACGGTTGTTAGGTGAAGACAGGTTTCTGAGGTGATGTGTAATAATATGTAATAATATGTAACAATATGTTATGTTATGTTTATGTTATATTTATATTTATTTATATTACCACTTTAAAATGGTATATGGAAAGCGAGGGATCTTTAGGCTTTAATCCACCAAGTGAGCCAATTTATTCAAACCAAAATAGTCCAATAAGATCCAATCTAATCTTAAAAACGGCAAGAGATAAAGGTGAAGTATCTTTTTTTATATTTGATTCCATGATCCGCTTTTAAAAACCCACAGTTTCAATCTTCCAGGACTGTCTGCCCTAGCGAAAACACAAGTACACGTCAGCATTTCCCTGAAACAGGAGTTCTTTAAGGACTCCATAATTTGAATAATAAGATTTAATGACATGATAGGAGACCATAACATCACAGAAATGTCTTTATAAACCCCGCCTTGTAATGAGCTAGAACAGCGATAGTTACACACAAACATTACCCATTCCCATAAGTTTTCTTTTCCACTCTTTCGTTTCTTAAAATCTCAATTCTTCAAAGATTGTCCAGTGAAAACAAAAGCACCCCCTCTAAAACCACCAGTTGGCGATCTTTCGCCAGATGATATGGGCACTTTTCCGGCCTAGAAACTTGCCCAAAAGTGGAAAGATGACAAAATTAACAAGTCCTGTGAGCTGGTTGATGCTTTCCTCCCAGTGCTCTTGTGCTGTGAGGTCGTATTCGGACTCTGTTTCCGAGTAATAGTCGGAATCTTCTTCGGCCGGGATCTCGTTAAGTTGGCCAACCTCGTATATTAGATCAGAGGACATATTCGGTTGGTTTTTTGGGGTTTACAAGATATGGTGGGATTTTTGGAAGAGTGATGCCTTGGAATTTGAAAGGTGGTGCGTTCTGTTTCTTCTCCAGTGGTTTATGGTGGTAACTTGCTTCTAGACCAGAAGGCAAAAGAAGCAATAGTAGGGTGAAACATTGAGAGTGGAGCTATCATGTGCATCACGTGACAGGTAGGTAATAATTAATAATATGGCGAACACCCACAGGTGTGGGTGGGGGAGCTATCGAGCCTTTATCGACTTTAATAATGGAAAATCGCTAGACCATAATTCTGGGTTTAATACATGGGGATCTGGAGGAGCTATCTGTGATATGGACGAAGGTCCATTTGTGGGCACCTTGCCTGTGCAGGCGATACGGGCCAGTGTATTCTCCGTTGATTAGAGGCCCATATAGACAGCGTGAAAAACATCATCTTAATACTAAATATGAGCCCGTCAAGCCCATAACATCAATCTCCGGGGCTTTATTCTAATTTCTTGCTTTTCTGTAACCGGTTATCGCTTTGCCATGTTGGACCCTGGCCAAGCGACTGCAAGATCTATTGGCTCAATATATATAGAGGTGCCTGCCATGAGGATGCATGCGGGGGAAGAATTACGGAAAAAAAAGAAAGAAAGAAAGTAAGAATAAAGAAACCACCGTTTTCATATACCAAGACGAATCTTTTCAATAGATCCGAACATATTTTATCAACAGACTCTATTCAAAGCTTCTAATGGTATCGCTCATGAGCCGCGACGTTTATCTATACTGGTGGGCCACCCTCTGTCCATCCTTAGTTCAACGAAACACAAAAAAAACACAGCCAATGACTTAAAAACTGTCAGATATCCTAAAAGAGAAATAAAAGAGTAAACTTAATCAAGCACAAAGAAGAAAGAAAAAAACCCCCCTCCCCCTCACACCCCCAAAACTCCTTTCATGGTGTTTTGCCAGGCCGGGCCTGGGGCGCGGACGTAAAGCGCACCGGGCCTCATCGCAGGAATTTTTCAAAGGCCCCATGCTCACCAGATTAGCATCCCAATTGACCAAAACCACGAGAAATATTGGCCGCATGTCTGTAAATCTCGAGGACTTCACCGTGGTGAAAGAAGGTAAGGCCACCATTTTGGCTCCCAAGGAGGATAAGGTATTTTACAATCCTATCCAGCAGTTTAACCGTGACTTATCAGTGATGGCCATCAAGGCCTGGTTGAATAAGTATAAGGTTTCTCGAGAGGGAGAAAAAGAGCTCCGTGCCAAGAGACGGAGGCTCAACCGTGTAGAGGAAAAGCCAGAGAACGATACTTCTGGGGACACTCAAAAAAACGACGTCGCAAAAAGTAACGATTCCGAGAAGTCAGAGCAATCTGACCAAAAATCACATAAAGAAGTGGCCGAGGTGCCCTTTATTCGCATTCTTGAAGGCCTTTCTGCCACTGGACTCCGTGCCGTCAGATATGGACATGAAATCCCCAATGTGGCTCGTGTGGTGGCCAACGATTTGTTGCCTGAGGCTGTTCGTTCCATCAACAGAAGCTCCGAGTACAATGGGCTCCAGGAGAAAGTTGTGGGCCACCAGGGAGATGCTATCAAATACATGGGCTCATTACCCGAGGCAGAAAAGTTCCATGTGGTGGACTTGGATCCGTATGGCACAGCTGCCCCGTTCATTGACAGTGCCGTACAACTGGTCCGTGACAATGGGTTGCTTTTGGTCACTTGCACAGATGCCGGAGTATTGGCGGGAAATGGGTACCCGGAGAAGTGCTTTGCCCTTTATGGAGGCAACAATCTCGGCAACACGCCCATGGGCCTGGAGCTGAACCACGAGGCAGGAATCCGTCTCATTTTGGGCACAATTGCTGCTGCTGCGGCCAGGTATAAGAAGAGCATTGAACCCGTGTTGAGCTTGAGCATTGACTACTACTTCCGTGTTTTTGTGCGGGTGACCACGAGTCCACTCCAGGTGAAACAATTGGCGTCGCAAACCATGCTCGCATACCATTGTGTTGGATGCGGAGATATCATTGAACAGAGACTAGGACGGGTGGCGGATAAGAAATTCCAAACCCCGCGGATTGCGCGGATCCCAGGCGAAAACTGCGTTTATTGTGAGAGACCTTACCACGTTGCTGGGCCTATGTGGGGTGGCCAGCTCCATGATGGTGATTTCATTGATGAAGTGCTCACCATCAACAGTGACGCATCGCTGGAAGTATACGGTACCCGTGAGAGAATCAAGGGGATGCTTACGTTGGCCAAGAACGAGTTGGCGCTACCTTTCTACTTCAACTTAAACCAGCTTTCTAGCTTTATGCGGTCGCCACCCATTTCCATCGACGAATTTGCACGGGCAGTGGGCAACTTGGGCCACAACGTTTCGTTGACCCACGCAAAGAAGAATTGTGTCAAAACCGATGCTCCTTGGGAACAGGTGTTGCAGATAGCGATTGCATGGTTACGCCGAAGCAATGACCGCCTCTTGAAGGAGTACAAGGAGAAGCTCGAGACGGAGACCAAGGAGGAGAAGAAACAAAAGCTACAGGAGAAAATCACCAGGCTTGAGGCCGACTTGGGTAGTAACCCTAACTTGACAAGCGGCATGGTTGGCTCTAAGATCTTACAGACAGTGAGTGCCAATGATAAGATAGATTTCGACACATGCAACGAGCAAAGCGATAAGCTTGGCAAGTTGAGAAAGTTGAAGATGGTGCGTTATCAGGAGAACCCCACCAAGGACTGGGGGCCCAAGTCACGTCCATCAAAGAAGTGAGGGGAAAGATTAAGAGAAAGAGGAAATGAAAGAGAAAGAGAAAGAGAATAGACGGAGAGTAGTAATTCAGGGATCAGCATATTTTGTAGAGCCCTTTGTTTTCTGGTCGTTCACCAATTGGCACAATACAAGGTAGGCGAAATACAACAAACAAGAACACAACAAGAACACAACCAACGAGAGACAAAAAAAGTACAGTAGTAAATTCGAAAAGATATAAATTATTATTCTATTAACGCGAGAGGCTTACAACAACATGGCGACACCAGCAGCGGCGGCAACACCGAAGACACCAGCACCAACCAATTGGGAGGCACCAGCAGCGGCGGTGGAGGAGGTACCGTTCTTGGTAGCGTTGTGGGTACCGTTCTTGGTAGCGTTGGTGGCGTTAGCGGCGGAAACAGCGGAGACGGTGGTCAAAGCGAGGACAACAGATTTGAATTGCATTTTAACGAGTGAGATGTAGATGGGAAAGAAAAAAAAGCCTCACGGATACTTCAGGCGGGATTTCGCGCGTTTATATATCGAAAGTTTTCGCTCTTTTTTTTTTCTTTTTTTTTTCCTTCTTTTTTTTTTTCTTTTTTTTTTTTTATCGGCGCCGCTGCAGGCTCCACCATGTTGCACGCCTCGCTCGGCGCTGGGGCATGGAGGCAACCGCGACCGCGGCGATAGACGAAACGGGTAAAATAACGAGTAGAAAAAGAAAGGGCGCTACAACAAGGACGCCACACTCTAGCAGAACACACAGGCACGGGCAAACCCGAGGATTTGCAGCCCTTTTTTTGATA
>JAJMAK010000301.1:0-20804 GCA_030572615.1 Metschnikowia lachancei | reverse complement strand
CAGCACCACACTGCTGTACAATACATGTGGGCTGGAACTTGGTGACCAAGGGCTCCACGATCAGCTTGTATAACGCAATATATGAGTCATCGTCGATACCATCCTTTAAAGGTACATTAACACAATAGCCTAAGCCCTTATCGATGCCAACCTCGTCAATGGCACCTGTTCCGGGGAAAAACTCTCCATTATACTTATGAAACGACACAGTCATCACACGGTCGGTCATATTGAAGGCCTCCTGGACGCCATCCCCATGATGTAGGTCAATATCTATGTACATCACGCGCGGATGCACGCGGAGCAAATTAAGAATGGCAAGAACGATATCGTTTGCGTAACAGAAGCCGCTGGGCTCGAATTTTTTGGCATGGTGGAGCCCGCCCGACCAGTTGATGGCGATATCGCTCATGCCACTAATGAGTTTACGAGAGGCGTCCAAAGTGGCGCCGGAATATATTGCAGAATACCCGTACATCCCGTCGAAAATGGGACAGTCGTCACCGATATTAAACTGGGCCAATTTATCCGCATCCATCTTGGCGGCAAGTTCCGGTGTGATGTTCTGGAGAAACAGCACATAGTCTTCTGCATGGAAAGCCATGAGTTCATCTTTTGTCGCTGGCCGAGGCTCATAAAGGTCCATTTTCTCGTAGAGTTTGTACAGAGACACAAGATGGTCAGTGAGCATCAACCGGAAGGGCTTCATGGGGTGATGAGGCCCATAATGGAAGCGAGAGGCATCGCTATTGTAGTGATAGGAGACGTTTTTGAGCCCCAGCTGTCGCAGAAGCTGGTAGAGGGGCTGGTGTGCGGCGGTTTTCGCGTCTGGCGCAAATGTCGAAGACATGGTTTGTAGAATTCGAGGGTTTGCTGTGATTAAGCGGGTTTTCTTGGGTTTAAGACCAGTCCTGGTGGTTTTTAGCGGGTATTGTGGTGGTATTTCTTTGTATGGATGGGGACTATTATAGCGAGGTTAATTGGTGGTGGAAATTGTGGGATGTACGGGTGTGTTTGTACAGATGTGTTTATTGGGGTGGGGGAGTTCTTCCAATACTTGAAGAGGTGGGCTTTCCATACATTTTATATTGGCGGGTTTGAAGAGGGGTGTGTAGCTTGTAACTACTGGCTGAAGAGGTTTTATTTCGAGGGGTGGTGTTCCATGTATAAGTCTCATAAGTGTTGAGATTGATATTATATTACCTCGTATCTACTATATGGCCAATACTTTGAAGGCTATATTAATCGGTGGTGGTTCTTCAATAACGTTATCATTTTAGCTACTAGAGTTAAGAAGGTTCTGCTTATAGTGGATCTTGGCCTACTAGTTTTCTCTTTGAGACCAGGCCATGTATTGTCCTAGTCGTACCAATGAGAAATTTTACCCAACCCATACGCTAAGCTTCTTTGGTTCTCACCAAAACGTCGCCTTCACTTTAGGTGAGTAAGGATATTTTCTGAAGCTTTCACTGACATATGTTCTTCAGCCTCAATATCGATAAAAGATATAGTACTTAAGGGATATATCACATGGGCCGTCTCCTCATCAGTCACTAATTCTGCTAAGGTCAACCACCAGTTCAGTCAACACCGTGTAAAATCAAAAGTAACATTTTGAAACAACTTTATTAGAATGCTCTTCAAAACAAATTAGTTAGATGTTTCCGAAGGAGCATCTACTTTACGTCCTGGAGCTTTCTATATCCTACCTAATTTTGTAGTCAGCATGCGTGGCTGCGAAATCCTGGATTCTTACCACTTTGTTCATTAACATGCATGGTTTTGGTCAGACTAGCTTCCTGAAGAGGGGAGGAAGTCTCTTTTGTACGTCACATTACTTGGGTGAACGTAGAACTGAATGTTTCTGGATATGTTTTATGTTTGTTGGCGTCGGTGTGAATACCACCATCTTCATTGTCGATACACTGACAAATGAACTTGAACTACACGTGGCTATCTCTATGAAAGCCTCGTTTCTCACAATATTGCTGAAAAAAATAGCTTCCTTAAAGTGATTATAGCAGTGAGATTTGAGTTTCAAGCATTTATCGGGTTTCGTTGGGTTATTTGACGTATCTTGGACTCATCAGCACTTTCAAGCACTCAACGTCGCAAGAGCGTGTACTTACAATGAAGCCACTAGTTTCGAGGATTTCTGAGTAATCCTTTAGCTAAAAAGTTTTAAAAGTTTTAAAAAGTTTTAAAAAGCTTTAAAAAGTTTCTATTCCGGGCGAATCGAAAAGAAGTTTTGACTGTTTTGGGGGTTCCCAAACCTCAGACACCAATGCTTGCTAATAGTGGCCAGGTGTTGGTGGTGCGGTGCACTGGGAACTTTACGTCGGCGAATACTAGATACTTGCAGTATTTCGATGGCCCACTCCGAAAACTACAAATATTATTCAATTCTGAATCAAAAAAAGAAACTTCTTCATATTGATCTCTCATTCCTGAGGGGAACTTCCTTGCTTGTGTAGGGTCGATGCCTAAGACTTCGGTAACCCATTCATTATCGTGTTCAATAACGGTTGAGCTTCTTTTTTTAACCTCAACCCTGAAATTATAAAACATAATGCCCTATTTCCTTGTTTCTGAAAGCACAAAGTCACTTTGGTGGGATTGTGTTTTCACTTCGAATTATTAAATTACATGGACATGTATCCTGCATATAGTGCCCCAACCGGTGGTGGTTGGCTTTCCAGACGGCCGAATTTCCTAGCTTGGCCAAGTTTTACCCTATCTTGGAAAAGAAGATATGATGAAAGCAAGCATTACACTTTCCTGTGAGATCCATACCTTAGATAATCAACATTAAAGTGAACTGCATCGGCTATCGCAGGTGGTGGTGTCATTTCATTCCGGTCCAATCCCTCACCTGGCCCCACTACAAAAATCACACAAGATTATAAAAACGACATAAAGATCTTTAAAAAGGCACCTAAAAGTGTGTGGTGAACAGTTATAAACTAATAAAATCGGACTTTCAACTGCCAAGACACCGAGGGTGCCCACTGATTGAATTCTCACCATCACAACACACACACACACACACACACACATATATATTTACATGCACCCAAAACTTTTACCACTTAAATGACTCATCATAACATTTCATTCAACAAGAATTCCAAACCAGCTAAATCTTGAAAAAAATAGCCATTTAACGTACTATACTCCAGAGATACTCTGACCTTTTCGTCTCCATTATTACATTCCTGCATACTGTATACTTCCCGCTCGCCACCTCCGCTCACCAAAATCCAACTTACAATGTGGTGGTAGTTCCACCTAGCGCCTTTATAAGCACAAGAAAAGAATTACTCCACAACTATGTCTGGTATGTGACCAAATTATTCCATAGATATGCCGTAGGGCAACGAGGGGGAGTTGATGGGTTGACATGGGATATGGGGGCGCCTATTCTATACTGAAACTCGGGATTGAGCCATTTGGCTGGACAAAACATGGATGCAACGAGAAGCGAAGTATTTCACGAAAAGAGGGCTTTCCTATGTTTTGTACTCTGTTCCGTTGAAAACTTACCCGCTTTTTGTGGCATTCCTGGAATTCCTGGTCATGTCTGTATACATATTTAGCATGTCTCAGCGCCCATTGCCATTGTTCCTCCATGCTCCCATAGATGCACCTGTTGTCTCCCTCTTCCACAACAAACAACCTTTCCAAATCAACAATCGTAAATGAAATACTGTGGGCGGCTAAGACGCCAAAATCGCCACCCCTCCTTGAAAACCAGCACACATACTAACAAATCCAGGCTCTGCGGGTTTCGACAGACACATTACAATCTTCTCGCCTGAGGGAAGATTATTCCAGGTCGAATATGCATTCAAGGCCATCAACTCGGCCAATATCACATCAATTGGGGTCACCGGTACCGACTCGGCGGTGTTGATTTCACAGAAGAAAATCCCTGATAAGTTGTTGGATGCCGCCACGGTATCGTACCTCTTCCAGATCACCCCGTCGATCGGGATGTTGGCCACGGGTTCGATTGCCGACGCTCGTTCCTTGGCCTTGCGTGCCCGCTCAGAGGCTGCTGAGTTCCGCTACAAATACGGCTACGAGATGCCGGTGCAGAGTATCGCCAAGCGTATGGCAAATATTTCCCAGATATACACACAAAGAGCGTACATGCGCCCGCTCGGAGTTGCCCTCACGTTCTGTCAAGTTGACTTTGAAGATGAAGGCCGCGGACCCCAGCTTTTCAAGTGCGACCCTGCGGGCTACTACACGGGAGTCAAGGCTGTGGCTACGGGTCCAAAGCAACAGGAGGCCACCACGCACCTTGAGAAGAAATTCAAGAAAATCGATTCCGTCAAGGGCGATTGGAAGGCCACCGTCGAGTTTGCCATAACAGCCTTGAGTTCAGTGCTTGGTACCGACTTCCGTAAGAATGATATTGAGATTGGTGTTGCCACCCAGGGTGAGTTCCGTATCTTGACGCCCGACGAGATCGACGAGCGCTTGGTCGCTATCGCCGAGTTAGACTAGTTCCATATCAATCCATAAAACCTATCATGTAATTTAAATGAGATACTACTGTATGTTTTTTTTTTTCTTTGTTCTTTATCTTCTCGTTCATTATGGCGACACTGAGTCAACGCTATTTACAGAATATCATCCAACAAGACTGGTAAGAAAAACATGTGCCTTTTGCAGCTCATTGTTTGTTTCATTGACCAGAACAATGATAATCCTCTTTAATTTTATATTTTAGTGAGTCTCACCTGTGTTGTCAAATCACCACACGTAGGGAATGAACATGTAAGGACAAGCCTCGAGGTATCTGTCCCAATCCTTGCCGTATTTTCTGGCGCACTTTCTCTGGTCCCTGTAGGCTCTGTGGACCAATACAATAAAGAAAAATACTGGGAAAAACCACGGGAAAGGCGATGCAAACCCACAGATGAGACCCCATGTAAGAGCCTGGGTGTAGTCGGCAGTGTAGTGAGCCTTACGTGCGTATTTGTACCATCCGTCCGTCAACAACAAGGAACCGTTCTCGCACTCGATGTAAGAGGGATTCTCAAGGTCAGAGTAAGGCAAGTATGGGAAAGTTTTTCTGAGGTTATTGTTACCAGACTTGATTCTTCTGAAACTGTTCTTTTGTCTGTTTCCGGTATCGAAAAAGTAGTAAGCAATTGTCAAAGTGACAAACAAAGCAACATTGTAAGCCGTAGACCATTGGTACTCAGAAGGATCGTGGTAGGCAACAAACAAAGTACAGTGGCAGTACGTGTAAGGCACACCAGCTATGTTCCAGAAACACAACATGAAACCAAACTTTTCGTAGGCCATATCCCATGTGGGCACGATTAACTCCTCACCCTTGGAGCACGCGTTGGCATAGAGCCAATGTGCGTAAAGGAGGAACCATGCTTGTGGAGAGGCGTAGCCATAAGTATCAAACTGCTTCAAAACAGTGGCCAAAGACAAAAAGTATAAAGTGAACCAAGGAATTCTCACTTCAAAGAACATCTTAATATCCAAGTACTTACCGATTCTTGGGTTCAAAGGAGCTCCCATGAAACAGTCGTAGATGTGGTTACCGGTCATTCTGTGGTAGTCTTTAGACACAGTAAGAGAGTAAACGTACAACCCGATGGAAAATATGTATCCATAAATGATGGCCGTTACCATGATCTCACCGAAGTGGTCAATAATATAGTACATCTTCACCCCGGCGAAATGCAACCCAACAAGAATCACGTTGGTGAAGTAAAACGACCAAACTGCATTGCAGTAGTAAGGCAATTGCTTGCCACCCAAGTGAGTCAATGGTTGGCCCTTTGTCCACACACCTGGAAGCACCAAGTAGAACACGGCCTGGACAACGAAAAATGTGGTGAATACCACCACCACGGTCACGGAAGGAATACCATATTCGACGAAGTAACTCCAAAACTGCCCACCAAACTCGGCCCAGCTCTGGCCATCAGTTGGCCAAGCAGGCTTTCCGTCATAGAATTGGGCACTGATCCACATGTAAACCATCAAAAGCGGAAATCCAACCATCATGCCCAAAGCACCGGCTGGACCACCGAATTCCCATTCGATCTGGTCTTTGGGCAAGTACTTGGCATCGTCAACGGAAACCAAAGGAGTAGTATCAGGCTCGGCCATTCTTTCTCCTTTTATTTTTTTTGCTTTTTTTGCGTTTCTACCTTCTTGGTAATTGCCGATAAAAGAAGAAGAAAAAGGAGAAAACAATTGTCACAAACCGGTCAGACTCCGATGTTTGTTTTTCAACCTGCTTTCTGCAGGACCAACAATTTCCAGATCTGTACGAGAAAGCAAACCAGCAGGCAAATTCGTAAACGAGCGTACGAGCGTGCGCGCGTGGTGGTGGCCTTGGCCGTCGTGAACGTGACGAAGCAAATTGGGCAAATATGCGGTTATGATTAGATTTGAGATCCCATCGAATTAGGCACACGTGTTTGGCCGCACGTCAGGGCTGGCAACCTTTGAATCACACGACATGTGGATTTTGTAGATAGCATCAAAAATGGAAACGTTTCAATATGGAGCCAGTGTTGTCCCCAAGATGAATTGCCATGCGGTGGATGCCCAAAATGGAAGGAAGATGTTGCGAGACTATTTGAAGTATTTCTTGTTGATTTTCTGGACGTATCCTCCATTTACCCACACACCTGTGGATTCAGTTTCAAAGTATTAGGTACTCGAGAAGTGAGAATGCTCCAGACAATCCATTAGTTTTCATTTTTTTTCATTGGTGTCTTCTGTCATTGGTGTCTTCTCTCATTGGTGTCTTCTGTCATTGGTGTCTTCTGTCATTGGTGTCTTCTCTCATTAGTCTCCTTCTCTCGTCAATATCACATTAGTAGCTCATTCTTCTTGCTCTCACTGAAATATTGTGGATTTTCTTGCATAAATGCTCCAGCCAAACGAGGGCTATCTCACGAAAATGGGATATCATTCATGCTGTCGTAAAAATCGTAGATTTTCTCGTCACTCTCACCGTTAAGCTTCTCTTGGTTTTCTGTTCTAAGCAGCCTCACACGAGCAACCATGTCCAAGGACTTGAGGGAGCTTCCGTTGCCCAATTTCAACACACCCATGAAATAAAGCTCAATCTTCTCAAAATGGTCCTCGTCAACCACAACTCCGGAGATTAGTCTGAACAACGACTGGATCATGATACATCGTATGTCAAATGAGTGTCTGCTCAAATAATAGTTGGTGCTATCTGTGAGGACATGGTGTCTTTCATTTTCATACTGAGCAGAAGCCTTGCTTTTTATGAAGAAGGCGCCGTCAAAGAACTTCTTGATGAGATACTGGACATCTGGGTGGCTCCTCGGGAGCCCAAGGAAATTCTGCGAAACCATAATCCTTAAGGACAAGTAGTCGCCGTGAAATTGATGAGAGGCATCGAACCAAGAGTAGAACACCATGCGCCCTCTCCCGTCGCGTTTCGATACATAGCAGCTTTCCGGGAGCTTCAACTTACCTGGACCCTCATACTCGGGGTGGCCGACACTTGTTCTTGGAATTTCAAAAGTATGGAGGCAAACGTCAGGAACCACCCGATCTCGGAGCAGAAGGTCAAGGAGTCCTAGAAGATGCATAGTCCATTTGAAAGGCACATGCGGAAGCGATCGGAGCTTGATTGCATCGGTAAATGACACGAACGCCAAAACCGGCCTTAGGAAACTTGAGTTGAACCCCCAATAAAGGTTGAAAACGGTGTCGCCTTCAATATCGCTCACCAATTGAACCCGCAGCAATGCCTGGTGGTATTCCGGGTGGATACGGCGCTCAATGCATCCGGTATCTATGAAAATATGGTACTCTTTCTCGAGGTCGATATCGGGTGCATGCAGATACAAGTCAGGTACCGCATGAGAGTCATACACACCATCCCACGCTGAAGCCCTACTCAAGGCACCGCCCACAGACGTATGTATGGCCGCAGAGGTCTCGATGGCAAAGAACCAGCATTTAGCAAGTGCAAGCCCGCTTGACATGTAAGGGGACTGGCTCTTCAGCGAGGACTTGGTCATCTGGGAGTATTTGTTAAGCAAATCGCGGGCGCCCTTCAAGTGATCTTTCCAGGAACTAGGCGCCTGCGCGTCCAGGAGAGTGGTGGTGGCGGTGAAGCGTGTGCTTACAATTAAGACGGTGAGGAGGAGCTTTTCAATACTGTTAGCAAAATTCGCCGAATTCTCAAAGTAGCAATGCTTCCTAAACGCGTGGGTTAATGCTTTGAAGCACACGTCGATGTAGAATTGCAGCGCGTCGTCATGGCGCTTTTCGCTGGTCCGAATGAATTGGAACGTGGCGGATATTGCTAGAAGTGACGTAAGCAAGTACGTACATTTGACCAGGTACGTGAGGAGCAACTTCACCACACCGTTCGACTCGACCAGCGCGGCAAACGGGAAAAGATGGAACGAGAGTTCTGTGGAAGTAAGCAATCGGAGGTAGTACACGTGTGGCTCGCGGAGCATGTTTTCACGGATACACTGCTCGGTTAACTGCGAGTTTGAGAGGAGAAGGTGTTCGTTGATTCCGCCAAGAGCCATGGTGCCCTCGTCGAAATCGTTGCTGAGCGGAAAATCAGTAATATTGAACTCGGGGTGTTCGGCAAACGACACAGGTGTGTTTGAGCGTTTATGTGGCTCCATGGATGGCTCCAGGCGCACCAGGCGCTCCAGAATGTCGATTTTGGCACCTGAGAGGCCTGTGGATGCTGAATACCCCTCGGGAGCGGCGCCAGGAGCCAGGGTGGCGCTAAAAATAGGCATTGGGAGACCCACGTCGGCAGGCGAAAAGTCCACCGACGACTCGCTTGGTTCCACCGCATGGTTGAGGTAGAAATCGTCCAAGAACACGTTGACATTATCCAGGAAGTTCTGCATGTCGAGCGGCAAGAAATTGAGCATGGAATCATGTTCTACATTCTCATTTACTGGTTGGGTTTCGGTAGAGTCGGACCCTGCACTGGAAACAGAACGGGAACCCAGATTTGCAGGGTTGCCGTCAATTTGAATGTTTCCAATTCTCCCGATTTCTCTGTTTGCAATTTCTCTGTTTGCAATTTGTCTGTTTGCAGTTTCTCTGTTTGCAATTTGTCTGTTTGCAATTTCCCTGGTTGCAACTCCCCCACTTCCTCCATAAATAGATGCAAATTCCACCCTTAAGGGGCCTCCCCTCGTAATGCTACTATTGTACCCTGAAGCACCGGTAGGATCGCCGTTTTTTATCAGAAACCCAGGGTCCACGCCCTTGGGTTCCCAGAATTTCACCGTGAGTTGGGACGCACCATGCACTCCTTCCCCCAGAAATGCAATGTTGCCGTCCACACGGCCTCTGCCATGTGTCCCTTGGTTCCGCGGATATGTATCAGCCATTTCCTCGGCAGCCGACGTGATGTTCAGGTAAGTGCACGACTTGTTGAGCCGGGCGCAGTTGTGGCACGCCGGGACCTGCTCGTCACACTTAATTTTGCGCCTCTTGCACTCCTGGCACCCCTTTCGAGAATACTTGCGCTTCTTGATTTTAGGCCGCTCGCCGGTTTTCGGAGAATACGGTGGCGCCATTTGAAGGTGACCGGGCTGGCTTTTTTTTTCGGGTGTTTTTGCTGGTGTTTTTCGCTCTTTTGTGTGTTTTGATTTGTTGATGGTGTTTCTGGTGGCTTCGTAGCCTGCAGAAACGAAGAGAAGAAAAAAAACCACCCTAAGAAACAATTAACAAGACGCGACACGAATGGGCGATAGAGCCGTTCTCTAAACAATGTACGGTTGTTGTAATTCTCGAAGTAGTTGAATTTTTGGGCGTCTAAGTCGAGATTTTGGTGGGGTATTTGTCTTTTTGTCTTTTTGTCTTCGGGCAATTTTTTTTGGCTTTTCTGGCTTTTGAATCCCTCGCAATTACCCACGCTTAACAATACAATGAACTGCGCTGTGGAATCGGGCCGGTAGCATTATATAACGGTGCGCCGGTTTCAGATTTCAAAATATACCCGTATGAAATAACGTGTCATGGAGTTATTTCAGATAGTATGTCAGGACATTTTGATAACCAAGGGGGTATGATACAGATACTGACTATCCGAATATGTGAAGAAAGAAAAAGAAATGGGAAGAAAAATAAAGAAACATCAAGCCTGAAAGAACGAGACACGTTCATGTAGTGTTGAGTGGAAATCTCCTATCCTGTATAAAGCCTCACAACAGACGGTGGCTCGTGCGACAATATTTTTGAACAATGTGTTATGTGCCGGATGTCGGGTTGATTTTTGCTTTTCATGAACACGAGACAATTATATAATATTGATATGAGGCAATTTCTTGTTTGGGAAAACTTTACCCTTGTTTGAACTCCTCTTTTTGGCTTTTTTCACCGGCCAACTTTCCTTTAATAGCTGGTGTAACCACGTATTACGTAAAAGTATTCACCTTCTACATATACGGCAGTACGCAGTCCATTTGCAGGGAATAATTAATTACGAGTATGCAACAGTACCGCAATTAAACATGGTAACCGTGTTGATTGTCGTGGATATATTTATCGTTTTTTACTACGAAATAGATTTAAATTTTTGCGGATACCCAAATTTGGTTACACCCGTATCAAACTAAGAAGAAATATACTCCCAGTTTTTACTGAAAGCCAGGGGACAAGTACCCACTCTCGTAAAGTTCTCTTCTGAGACTCTTTCAACACACACAAAAATCAAGTAAAATCAAAAGAAAAAGTACTTCAACCAACTATCATAAAGAAACAACTCTTCTTCATCTTCGCTTGAGTTCAAAACGCATCAAATCCGTTCACTTCTCCAGAAACTTGGACCTCACTGCTATCAGCAACCATCACTATCTTAAACATTCCCTCCGTTTACTTGATGCCGTTTACTTGATGCCATTTAAAGAATCACGAGGATGCTCATTTTGACTCTCAGTAAGCCTATCGCCTTGAAAATGGCCAAAATCCTCATGGATGTACATCCCAAAAGTCCACGTAGGATTGCCCAACTTTCTTGCACGAGTTTATGCTGATTTGGGAGTCGCTAGACAATCGGCTACCATTCAGCGCAGTAGACTATGAACCTACTAATCCCTGGTTTCGGACATAGCCTACTTCTTTACATATATCGAGTCGATGTCTTATGATATATATTTCTAGTAAAGTTTTCCCCGAGTCGGAATCGACATCTAGTAAATGGTAAATACTAATTTTGATCTTCACTGACACGGTTTACCCATAACGTGGTTTGCCGCAAGAGTTTTTTACATGACATGCGAATACTAAATAAACTAATATTGCAATGTCTGGGACAACTCAAAAACTCCTGCTTTTGTACTAAATTTACTCATGTCCATATATAATGTGTTTCTTTATAAGTTATTACTTATTGTTTTGTTGTTCTTGTCTTTTTTTCATGTGGATCTCGACATGCTCGCCTTTTCCGCGAATTGAAAAATTGGACAACACTAATGGCACTTATATCGCCTCAGCTTGTACTGCTGAGTGCTTACTCAGAGGATGTTTTGGATCTTCGTCAAAATCCTCCGTCCATGCGGCGTGTTCTTGATGTTTGGCAAGTATGGCTGTAAGCTATTTGCCAACTTAGCTAAGTCGCTAGCACTAGCAACATCTAAGCTTGTCTGCAAGACATAATTTCCGAAAGGATCGTTCAACATCACCGAAAACTGCTTTTGGTTCTTCAACAATACTTCAATCACAGAATCCGTAAGACCGTTTATCCGCAACGATTTTTCAATAACGTTAGATCCAAACTTGTGAAGAGATAACGATACCACGTGCGACAGAATGTGATTTAAAATCTTTGTGATGGATTTTTCATCTCCTCTAGTCAACACATATTGCACCACGTAGTTACCAAATGGGTCCAAAGACAAATTAGTGGCAATCTCGGCAACTTTCAATGACAATTGCTCGCGCTGTTGAACATTACCATGATCCAAGCACCTTTGTAAAACACAGCATCCATGTCTGTGCGTAGCAATCTGTCCACAGTGAGCAGATGCAGTGTCAAAGATAAATTGGTTCTCTTCAGGCTTCAATCTCTGTAGACATTTTTGCACAACATGGTTACCGTTCAAGTCTCTGGACAAAGACACAATGTGAGGCGACAAGCTTTCAATAATGAGCCTTGACTCCTCGGGTGTAGTAATGCACTCGACTAGCTTTTGCAAAGCTCTCGTTCCGTGTGGATCTAACGCAATCCTAATAAATTCAGGTGCAGCATTCTTCACGAGAATAAGTCTTTGGTCGGCTGAAACGCTCTCGAACAATTTTTGAATGAGATAATTGCCAAATGGATCAATCATCAATTCAACTATCTTCAAATAAAGCTCGTTAAAGATCATTGTCGCTGCGACATCTTTGTTGGAGACGTTTTCGCTCAAACTACCATCGTTTCCCAAATCTAACTGCCTTTGTAAGAAGCGACAACCATGTTGGTCTTTACATAACGAGTAAATCTCCCCTGTAAAATCCTCCAACTTAGCATTGGCATACTTACTGGCATCTTCACCTTTCCTTCTATTCGAGTTGTGCATCTTCCTGTGGATATTCACCCCGCCATTCATATTATTGTGGTGGCGACGGTTGCCACTAAAGTGATGGGAAGAATCACCATGCGACATCCTTGGGCCGCTGAATCCACCGACATTCTCTGCAAACGCTGGACTTGCTAGTTGATTGGGTGGAGACGTCATCATGTTCATCTGGCCATACTGACTAAACTGATTGCCCAAATAATTCTCTGCGGGAGGTGGAGATATAAATTGAGGAATATGATGTTGAGTTTGATTCCACAAATTTGATCCCGCAAAAGTTTGAGGATGTGCCGATGACTTAACTTTTGACAGTTGTTCCTCGCTTTTTTCAAAGCTGGAATCTCCATTGTTTTGATTGTAGTCTTTATTTGTTGGCCTCTCGTTGCTACGCTCGACATTACCTTTGTTGAACTTTCCGTAATGATGAGTTGCAAAGTTGTCGGGCCCAGACGAACCAAAATTCTCAAACGCAAAACGTGAGTCTAAAATTCCACCAAAACCGTGCAATGGTTGGGGATTGATAGTTGAGTTGGTATTGCTGGGTCCGCCTAGGCTCATTGGCAGACCACTACCGATATGATCATCAGGTAAGTGGAATGGTGGAATTTGCA
Source organism: Metschnikowia lachancei (assembly GCA_030572615.1). Classification (NCBI taxonomy): domain Eukaryota; kingdom Fungi; phylum Ascomycota; class Pichiomycetes; order Serinales; family Metschnikowiaceae; genus Metschnikowia; species Metschnikowia lachancei. The sequence goes on along the minus strand of JAJMAK010000301.1, from coordinate 7,624 downwards.
AGCTCGATGGATCAGACATAGGGTATGCCATAGGCGGGGCAGAAAATGGGAGAAAATTGTTTCCCCAGCCGTAAGAAGGCGTCGATCCTGGGTTACCAAGAGTGTTTGGAATACCACCAAAGGTTGCGACAGAAGATGGGTTGGGAGTAAGGATGTTCTGAGAAAGAAGCCTTTGAGGATGTGCTGATGAGCTATTGTCTCTGTTGTCTGCCACAGGGATCGCATCCTCGCCGGAATAAACTGGACCTTTGGAACCCATAAGATCACCAGTGTTCTCCTGCTTTTTCGAACGTGGTGCAACGGGCAGAGATTCGTTGAGCTCGGCATCCAAATTTAACGTGTTCAATGCGCCGACTATATCCAAAGGCTCTTGTGCAACATCCTCCAAGGGATCCTCCAAATCATTTGACTGGTCCGTGGATCTGTTAAAGGAGTCTTCATTGGAGAAGAAACTCGAGGAATTGTTTCCGGTAAGTAAAGAAGCACCACTGATGGACGATGACTGATGTGGAATGTCTATGGACTTTTGAGACACGTGAGATGCCGACACAGAGCGTGGTTGTGTGTTGGTAGACATGTTGGTCTTGGCTTAGTAGATAGTATAAGCGGTAAAATAAATGGGAGATAATGACAAAATGAAAAATGGAGCTAGTGTACAAAATGACTGCAATAAAGAATATGGGGGATGGGGACTAGTGTACAATGGACTAATATACAACGGCTTTCACCAACGAAGGTGGTTAAAATTCCGGGACAGTCAAAGCGGGCTGGAAAACTGTATGGTAAAGTGGAGAATGAAGGCTATGAAATTGCTTCGTTCTTTCCAGTTCAGAATTCAAGAAGTTCTTCTCGGGGAGGGGGGTGGCAGGTAGGAAACTCGGATTTCGAAATGGAAAATCTGAATGAAGATTTGATCTTCTTGGTAACCTGAGTGCGACACGAATCCTAAGAACCTGTTAAGAACTAGACGGGCTTCTCTGATTATTCAAAAGATCGGATCTTTTTATGGTAATCTCTTCTCGGATGTTTTGGGTTTACCTCCTGGGAAAATGGTGAGTTCTTTTGCCCTTATGTGACGAAAACACGGAAATATTCACTTCACCAGACTAAGGGTGTCTGATTCAACAGCAGGTGAAGAAAAATCGTGCAAGGCCAGTCCGCACGCGAAGGGGTGTGCGTGTATGGATAGGTTTTCCGGTGGCATAAAATGTACCCGACCAATCCCACAATTGCGGTAGCATTTCTTTCAAACCATCTTAATAATGGTTTAGGAAACCCCATGAGTATATATTGGGCTAGTTTCTTGTTTTGGAAACTTAACCTCTAATTGTTGGGATGCCTTTTTTCTTCTTTTTTGTTCTATGGTTCGACTTTCATTTTTGTTTCGGTTGTGGTAAATTGCTCACGTGCAGCTTAACCACACGTCCCAAATGCGGAGGGCTGGAAAGTCCTTCGCGAAAGAGCTCGGGCTTCAATTCTGAAGCCTACACCCAGGAAGTTAGGGACAAAGTGACGAGTGTGCATGTGTTTTTTTGTTTTTGTTTTTTGTTTTTTGTTTTGTGTTTTTTTTTGTTTTGTGTTTTTTTTTTGTTTTCATTTCTTTGAATATAAAATCATTTTCTCACCTTATTCCTGTATTTTAATCTCTTTTGCTTCAGTATATTTGAGAAAATATGTGTGGACGTTGCGGTTTCTGTGGACCACCCAACCGCCCAGGAGAGCATTGTATTGTATTCCCAAAAAGATCTCGTCTCCCAAAAACATCTTTTCAATTAAGGTGAATTATTTCATTCACTAGTCTGGATTCTTGATATTGGTTATAATAACCTTTAAGTGGCAGGAACCATGAAACCCTTGCTTTAATACCTTTCTTGCCCACTATTACTGACACACTATTACTGACACACTATTACTGACACGCTAATCACAGAAACCCATAGAGGCTTTGTGAAACAATATGAGTTAGTAAAAGAAAAAAGTAAAGGAGGAAAAAAAAAACAGAAGAGAACAAAAGGGGAATTTGCCCCCTATTTATAATTGTCAAAAATGCTGGTTGCAAAAAGAAGATGCAGTAGAGTCTAAGCCCCGCTTAAACATCATGCAATGATATTTTCGACTTTCGACTACGCCTGTGGTGAAATTTAGTGATTTGAAGTTACTCCGATGGGTTTACCCCGTTCAGAAAAATATTCATAAAGAGAGATTCTTGGAAAATATAAGAACCCCATTCTCATAGGGCGGGTGTTGCGTGCGAAGAAACATAGTCACAGTGATGGACTCGTGGAACCTCATTATGGGGGGCGCACTTATAGATTGAAATTTACCGCTTCAAAACTTCCAGTATTTATCACTCCCATGTCTTTTCCTAAAATTCTTCCAGTCAACAATTTGAATAGTTATGATCTATGTGGCTTTCCCCAGCTTACCTGCCCAAAGTCATAACCTTGGGTGACTCCTAACAACATCACTCTTCGGCAAAATGAAGCCATAAACAAACTTCACAATTTTCTTGACAAAAACCTGCTTAGCCACAATTCGCTAGCTGATGAAGCAGAAGAGTGTTTAAAGAGGAATTGAAGAAAATATCTTATGGTCCCAAATCACACAAGATACATCCACTGAACACAACACTTTACACAACACTTTACACAGCACTTTACACAGCACTTTAAACTTCAAAACATTCATGGCAAGAATGCCGTTCCCCGGTTTTAAGCCACTCTTCGGCGAAAATAATTTGAAGTGCAGAAATTGAAGTAAAATATTCCCAAACAAAATAAAATGGGTGAAGTTTTAAATTTGGAATCAACAAATAACACTTTAAAAACGTGGGTGCACCACGTGGCTAGCAAACAATAGAGTTTGAATTCTTGGAACTAAATACAGTCTTACCAGGGCGACATTCAGAAACAGGTGCGGGGAACTCTGCAACCGCAGCACGACATTGCCGAAATTGCCAACAAAAATAAAAAAGAAATATGGGAGCAAGCCGAAAGCAAAGCCACATCTCTACAACCACAGTTTTAGATCATTATCTATTAATGTAATACGAATTTAAAAAATATGACGGGATAAAATATGTGAGGAATCAGATAAAAAAATTATTGTTTGCGTGGGTATACCACATTAGTGTTTTTTAAGTAACAAGACAATGTCAAGTCGCTTAAGAGGACTTCTCGTGTTGAGTAGAAACTCTGGCCATGGAGACCAAGAAGTCTTCGACAGATCTGTCGTGAGTCTTCTTAGCCTTCTTACCGTTACAGAAGTCGTCGAATGCTTGAGAGGTGGACATCAAGTAGTAAGCACCACCCATGACACAGAAGACACCGAAGGAGAAGATCCAGGTTCTGACAACGGAGACGATGTCAGTCCAGTTTTGAGACCACCAGCCGAACAAGGTGAAACAAGTAGCAAGGATGTCGACAATCAAGACGGCACCAGACAATTGCCAAGATGGGATAGAGGACCAGAAAGGACCGTTAGCTCTAGTAATGAAAATCAACCAGTTCTCAGTCAACGAGATTTGCAAGAACAAAACACCGTCAATAGAACCGAAGTTTTGGATGATACCACCCTTAGACATGAACATAGTGGTCAAGGTGATCCAAGTACCAACAGCCAAGATAACACCCAAGACAATGGACATACCCCACAATCTTGGAAGGTTCCACTTAACTGGTTCTGGGTCGTAAGGAGCGTTGTCGTAAGCAATGGCCAAGGTAGCAACATCAGCGAAGATAGCAATGAAAACAACCAAGTCAATGTTCAAAGATCTAGCCAAGATAGCAATCCACAATCCCAAGAAAATCTCCAAGTGCAAGGACAAAGCAATACGGTAAACAACGTAAGCGTACATTCTGTGGAAAATTTGTCTCGAGGTCTTCAAAGCGTCAATGATAGCAGACAAACCAGGGGCCAAGAAAACAATGTCAGCAGCAGATCTAGCAGCATCGGTAGCACCCTCAACGGCAATACCAGTGTCAGCCTTCTTCAAAGATGGGGCGTCGTTAACACCATCACCAGTCATGGCAACCAAGAAACCTCTGTTTTGCAAAATCTCCACAGCGTTGTACTTGTGTTGAGGGAAAACCTCAGCGAAACCATCAGCGTTTTGGACAAAGTCAGCAATCTCAGAACCAGCCATGTCACCACCACCGGAAAGACCCAACTTCTCAGCATCGTAAATGTTAGTACCAAGACCCAATTGTCTACAGGTCTCCTTAGCAATACCAACGGCATCACCGGTCAACATCTTGACAGACAAACCCAATCTTCTAGCCTCGTTAACAGTAGCAGCAGTGTCATCTCTTGGAGGGTCCATACATGGCATAATACCCAAGATCTCCCAGTGGCCTTCGCCTCTCTTTCTAGCAACACCCAAAGATCTGAAACCTCTGGAAGCAAACTCAGCAACAGTGTTTTGGTAGTTCTCGTGGACATCCTCTGGAATAGGGTGGTCATCTTCAACAGTCTTCAAGACGAACAATGGAGCACCCTTAACACAGATAATTCTCTCACCCTCTGGCGATTCAACGATGGCAGTAACCTTCTTGGAGACGGGGTCGAAAGGTTGGAACTCCAACACCTTGTACTTAGTCAAAGCAGCCTTAGCTCTTGGGTAGTTGATCAAAGACTTCAAGAAAGCCTTGTCAATAGCATCCAAACCCTTCTTCTTTCTAGAAGCAGCAAGACAAGCAGTCAACATCAAGTCATCGGCCTCAACACCCTCGACGGTGTATGGCTCGTGCAAAGACAACTTGTTCTTGGTCAAAGTACCGGTCTTGTCAGAACACAAGATCTCGACACCAGCAAGAGACTCAATAGCAGACAACTTTTGGACAATAGCTTGCTTCTTAGCAAGGTAAGCAGCACCGACAGCCATAGTGGTGGTAACAACAGCTGGCAAACCAACTGGGACACCAATGATAGTAATAGCCAAGGTGTGTCTCAAGATAGTGACAATCTTAATGGATCTGTAGAAACAAGCAACCCAAACAACCAACAAAGTAACAATAACCAAAACCAACAAAATCGTACCAATACCGTTCAAAACTTCGGTAAAGTGACCAGTACCACCGGAAGCCTTGTTGACCAAAGCAGCAGCACGACCAGTGAAGGTGTTGTCACCAGTAGCGGTAACAACCATGAAAGCCTCACCAGTCTTGACAGTGGAAGAAGAGTAACAGCTGTCACCGGATCTCTTGTCAACAGCCAAAGACTCACCGGTAATAGCAGACTGGTCAATTTGCAAAAGACAGTCCTCAGACACAATTCTACCATCAGCAGGGATGACAACACCATCCTCCAATTGCAAAATGTCACCAGGGACAATTTGAGAGGCCTCAACCTCAATCAAGGTACCGTTTCTGATAACGTTGGCAGAGTTAGCCAAAGTCTTCTTCAACTCCTCGACAATAGAACCAGCTTGGTATTCTTGAATGAAACCAACGAAGGCGTTCAACAAAAGCAAAGCACAAATGACACCAAAATCGACCCAGTCCTCCAAACCAGCAGCCAAAACAGCAGCAGCCTCCATAACGAATTGGATAGGACCAACAAAGAACATAACAAACTTAAGAACCATGTTCTCGTTCTCCTCAGCCATCTGGTTGAAACCGTACTTCTTTCTTCTCTTGGTCACCTCCTCGTCAGTCAAACCAGTGGTCAAACTAGTTTGCAACAACTCATCTGGGACAGCCTTGAAAGAGGCACCATCGTCCTCCTCCTCAGACTCATCGTCATCGATACCCTGGTGGGATTGCAAATCCAAGATCAATTGGTCAATGTCTTCATCATCATCCTCATCGTCCTTAGCGGCCAAAGGGACCTTTTCTACAGTTGGCTCGGTTGCACTCATAATGAATAATTAATGAGAGGTCTTGTGAAAAACAACAACTGTAAGGATAAAAGGAAAAAAAAAGGAGAAAATTTAGGCGGATTGAGACGGGGACTCGGGGGATTTATATGGGCCCAGGTGGGCGGCTAGGAATTTTTCGGTGAACCACAGGCTCGGGTATTTTTCGGTGAGGGAATTTTGTTCGAATAAACAAACGCTGGACGCATTCGGCAACAGCGAATTTTTTTTTTGTTTGCAGATAATTATGCAGGCCAGAGCCAGGAATCCCAGGACAATGTCGCACCTCATGCATGGTATTCATGCATGGCCGCCGAGCAACATTATCCGCTGGGCATCAATTCGTCCCAGTTGCCCTCTGCTTGCTGATGACCTGGAAGACATGATTCGGGCTCTGTAACGAAGTAAATTAAACAAATTGTTGGCAAAATTACATATGGCAATCACATGTTTACGTGGCGCGGTGAAACCAAAACATTCGGTTCTGAGGCTTTACACCAGAAATTTTTTCTGCGATTGTTGTTTTTCCTGGTCGAGGTATGTACGTTTCTCACAGCATATGCCCTGGCAGAAGTGTTTTTTTTTTTAAAAAAAAAAGAAAAATTAAATACCTCAATAGCACTCTGAGTTTAGGCTTTGGTTTTTTAATAGATATTCCGCCGAGTAAACCACCCAAAACAATCTTTTGTACCGATAACCATTATTAGGGCAGATTAATGATATTTGGAATTTCAATTAAATTCCAAGAATACCATGTCTCAAGTAATGAAAACCACCCCGGCTTCAGAATGTCCTTGCTGAGACGGGCCCGGCATGAGGAATGTTGTTATCGGGAGACATTTTCATGTTTTCACTTTTCTTTTTTTGGTGTTTTGTAATCTGGCATATAATGATCTAAAGTACTGCACGCTCGGTGCGAATTGACGCTCATCGATGCAAACATAGATGAATACCCATTGCATTTCCGAGGTGTATACTCGGTAGGTTACCCCCCCATGTATGCCCCCATATCTGCTCTCATGTATGCCCCCATGTCCTGGGCCCTCCAGGCCTGGGGTATATGTGATTCGCCAGCGGGACCACCACATTCCCCGGTTTTGAAGCGGAAGTGAACCCCGGAACTGAGAAGTGATGGTGTCCTGCCCGGGTATTCAGGGAACATTATTCGCCAAGTCTTTGTTATCCTACGTAAAGGACGGTGCCGGTCCCGATTGCCAGCACCAGATAAAATATCTCAGTGATAAACTTACTGTCTTGGGTATTGTAACTTCAAATGATAAACTTGCGGGGGTTTGTTAAAACTTGAAACCTAACACATGATCCCCTTCTGTGCTTAGACTTTGAAGTATTTTAGTTTTTGTGTGTGTGTAATTTGCCTTTTTTACCTTCTTTGCTTTTTAGCCTATCAATAAAGAAGTCTACCAATACACAATATAACAGTAGACTCGCCCGGCCAGGATATATTCCCTCCGATTGTGTTCCGCCGAAGATATCATAATGAACTGAGTTATCCGACAGCATGCCGCATAAATATTTGCAAGCATAGAAGATGTCAAACCCGAAATCGCTTGTGGCGATACATGTCCCAATATGTCGCAAGTATCGCAGGTTTCGGGTTTCGGGCGATTGATTAGAGTATGTAGTATTTACGTCAAGCCCATATCTGGACACCGCACGACAATATATATTCCGTTTCAGGTTCCCTCCTACCTAAAATGGAGAGGACATTGGTTGCATGCACTCCCGGGAGACATGCCATCCCCCACGCAG
>JAJMAK010000300.1:0-20784 GCA_030572615.1 Metschnikowia lachancei | reverse complement strand
TGGACTTCTCAAGTATATATATGTTTAATTATTGTGCCTCCAAGCCCTTCAGTTTCCAGAACTCTCGTTTCACATCTTTCTCCAAATTCGTCTTTGGCTTTTCTTTGGCCTGTTCTTCGTCAGAGTCCACTTCCAAACTCATGAAATCCTCGACCTTCTTCGACTTGTTCTTTTCTGCTGTTGTCTGACTGTTAATCTGTTCAACCTGGGCATTCGTAAGTCGGTCTCCGCCTTCGTCAAGAGTAATGATGTCACCATTGACGATTTTTAACCTCACGTTTTGTCTATTCGGAGATCCCGTCTTTTTGGAACCCAGGTGGTGGGACCCAGATTTCGTTGCAGCTTTGTTATTTGATTCTTGGTTGGAAACAAAGGTATCGCCGTCGCTTTCTGCAGTCATATCGGAGAAGTAGTATTTATCATTACCCTCAGCACCATCGCTTTCATCATCAGAGCTTTCATGGCTTATAAGCGCCGAATTTACCACCTTACCGCGGTCATCATTGAAGTCTCTATCTTTGCCTTTATACGTGATGATATCTCCAAGAATCAGCCGGCCAATGCGGTTTTTGTATGATGCAGTATTGAGCTCAAAGCACTTGGCCGTGAGAAGCTGATATGCACCGGCAAACGCCTTTTTCAAGTCACGCAAGTTATACGATGACCGCGTGATGTTGTTGTCTGGGTCCGAGGGGTCCTGGATGACAATCGTGAATTGGTTCCGACCCGTATTCAATGTAGGATACCTATACTTGCGCAAGTACTTAGGGGAGTCGTCCTTCGGATCAAGAGCAAGAATGAGATTATCGTAGGAAAAATTACGCCCGTATAACTCGAAAAACTCGATCAACAAAGTGCCCAAGTTCTCCATGGGAGACAAGTTGCCGGTTGATACACGTGGATGTAACTTCAAGAAGTGATACACCATGATGATGGTGGCATAACCACCAAGACCACCCACATGGACGTTATTGAGCATACGGGACCTTAGGAACTGCTTAACAATGAGGACAAGTTCCCGGAGACCTGGGTTTGTGTCGAGCCAACGACGGATACGCCGCGCGGCATCAATACCGTTGGTACGTTCGAATGAAACATCCACATGGATGTTGTATTGTGGGTCGACAAACTTAATGATGGGCACCTTTGCTGACGCAATTACTTCAATGTTTTTGCCAAGTTTGTGTGTACGGAGATACGACGAGAGCTGGTACAACCTTGAGCGCTGTTCGTAGTCACCCGTCGAGGAGATGATCACCATGTCGATGTCTGAACCAGGCAAATATAGGTCGGTGGCACATGAACCAAACACATGAGCCAGGGTTTCGGGCCAAAACTCCGAAATGTGCCGTTTTAATTTACTGATGACAGTATTACGGATAATGATTTCGTCCTTGGACGGCGAGATGTAGTTGACAAAATCCTTGATTTCGAGCGTGAGCCAGTCAGCAATCTCTTTCTGAGTCGAGTGGTTCTGGCCTTTTACCCAAGGAAAAGCCAGACTAGTATCGCCCTGGATGTTCCTGGGGCCCGAGCTTTTACCATGATTTTCATCATTGGAATCTTCATCGTCGACGTCATCACCAGCTTCATCTTCGGACGAGCTAAAACCGAAGCCAATGAAATCGTTGTTCCTCGACACTTCGTTTCCTGAATCGGCCAATTTCTGCTTTTTCCGTGCCGGTTTGCTTGTTGGGTTTCTTTCACTAGAACCGACCAAAGCGGTGTTTTCATCTTCCTCTTCAGAAACAACAACAATCCCATCGCTTTCGTCTTCATCATTGGAAGAGTCCACCAATACAACATCAGCCAGAGTCTGCTTTCTTAGCGCCTGGAAAGGACCATGAGCGAGGCCATTATTTCTCGTTTCCGTCCCAGCAAGTGCAGCTGCCTGTTGTCTCTTTTTCTGTTTTTTCGACCTTTTGTTGGAGGGAGCTGTCATAGCATCCCTGCTTCGTTTACCAGCCATTGGAAAGATTCGGCGATGTTGTAATCTTAGTTTAGCAGATTTCCAAATCAGTGGGTTTGAAAGCTTGAAGGCTCATCATTAATGTAGTGGAGTGCACCCGTACACCAGGGCATCATTCAACTATGCGCGTCACGTGAAGGGTGCTCAAGAAGTGATGGGGAGATTCGGAGATAACCAAAGTATTAGCCGACAAAAATAACGTCCTTGAATGAATAATTTCTTGGAAGTTTCGGAATTCCTGGCAGGTGGTGACAATTGCGCTTTTTTCAATTATGGGAATCATATTAGTCCAAGTGACATCAAACATTGGAACATACTTATAAGGCATGGATTGGGTATAAAAGCAATAGACCAGTAAATCAATGAAGAAGATTATAAAGTCAGGCCCACTGTTTCTTAGTGAGGGTAGCTTTTTTTCTTTTGAATGTTTTAGCGTAATTTGATCTCTCCCCTCCCCCTTTTTTAAAGAATCATCCTTGTTTAAAGAATCATCCTTTTTTAAAGAATCATCCTTCTCTAAAGAATCATGTGGTAGTTGAAATGGTTGGTTTAAGCACACGTGAACACAACATTTTTCGAGAATGGTGACTACTTCAGAACCTTTCTTCAAGTTTGACAAAGGCCCTCATTTTTTTCTTACCAGAAGTGGAGACATGAAAATTGAGTCCCATTGCAGCAAATATCGCATCAATTGCTTCAACTTGATCTGATCAAATATTCATCCCAATTGGGTTATACCCTGGCATATGAAGTGCGGATTGCGTCATTGACATATCCATGCAACGAGAACCAAGCACCCGGCTGACAACGCTTCTTCAGTTGATTATTTTTCAGCATTTGCTGGATTTTTTTTCTCCTCGTCAAGAAATACAGAAGTGATGCATTATTCTGTTCTGTTCTGTTCTGTTCTTTTTCTTTCTTTTTTCTTTTTTCAATCCACAGAGAACCGACTGCTTGTTTCAGTTATCCCCTTCACAGTTTCACAGTGCGTCCTTCGGGTTCGCATGTATTGCAGGTACATGCCGCAGCTTGCTTATTGCAGAACTTCTGCCGGCATTTACAGTATGGATAATGTCTCATAGCCATTATACGGGCAAGAACATTTTGTATGCTTGCTCCCCGAGCTGCCCGTATTGGCTTGTCTTGGGCCAACGATTGAAGACTCGTCTTTCCTGGAAAGGAGAAAACCGATCTCCGTCACCTTCCGTATATTAATGGCTTGAAGGATCTCTTGTACTTCAATACAATGACGCCTCGGAATTGCACTGGAAAAGTAGACTCTATGGGAAAGAGGCCCAGAACCAGGACTTCGCAGCTTGGACTCTTTTTAGCTTGTTGTTTCATGCGGCCAGCCTGCCACGCGTATCTTATGCTCGCCACGAGCTAATATAATATTTAACCATCAATTTGTTGAGTTGTCGGACTTCAACATCACATTTTGAACACAATGAAGTTCACTAGTTTGATCTCATGGTCTGCAGTGGCTCTTGCTGCCTCTTCTGGTAGCTATGCCCCAACTCACGTGGTTTGCCCGCTGAATGTTTCATTGATCCGTGAAGGAAACAATATTTCTCCCCAAGAATCAGCGTGGTTAAAGGAAAGACACAAGAAGACCGACGCGGCCATTCAGGCTTACCTTCTGCGAGTTGGCGTTGAGTACAACCAGTCATTATTCAACAGCCAATTATCATCCAACAACCAAGCATTTCCCAGCAACCAAACATTACCCACAAACCAAAACAATGCAAAACCCATCAACATCGGTCTTGCCTTCTCCGGCGGAGGCCTCCGTGCAATGCTCACTGGCGCAGGCCAAATGGCTGCTCTTGATAACCGCTCGTCCCAAGCCGAGGAAGTCGGCCTAGGAGGAGTTTTACAGTCATCCTCTTATGTTGCGGGCCTTTCGGGAGGATCATGGCTCATTTCTTCTCTTGTGTATCAAAACTGGCCCACCATCGATGAAGTTGTTCTTGAGAATCCATACAGAATATGGGATTACTCGACTTTGAATACCTTTTTTAATACTTCAAACCCATTTGAATTCTTGTCCCGTTTTGCCGGTAGTGATTATGAAAAAACCCTATCAAGCATATCTTGGTGGAACCTGCCCTATGGAGAGGGAATCAAGGACGACTTGGAGCAGAAAAAACAAGCTGGGTTTCCCGTGTCAATCACAGATGCCTGGGGAAGAATTCTTGCCCATCTGTTGTTTAGAAGAGGTGGTGATAATTGGCTAGAAGGCGCAACATGGTCTGGTATTCGAGACATGAGTGCTTTTTCAAACCACAATATTCCTTTTCCCATAATAACTGCATTGGCTCAACAAAAAAATTCAATGAATTACAATTTGAACTCGCCCATTGTTGAGTTTAACCCATATGAAATGGGCTCCTTCGACACGTCGATCAACGCGTTTCACGATATGAAGTACTTGGGCACACCGGTTTCACAAGGATTTCCTAGGGGTGTATGCATACAAGGATTTGACAATGCTGCCTTTGTTGTGGGGACATCTTCCTCGTTGTTCAACCAATTTCATAATACTTTGGTTTGTCCTGGTTGCAACACTCTTAATACAGTAGTAAAGTTCTTCGTCAAGCGTTTTTTGAAGTACATGTCAAGACACCATCTAGACGTTGCTTGGTACTACCCAAACCCCTTTTATTCTTCTACCCACGGTACGTCCCCCCATATAAGCACAAGTGATACTTTATATTTGATGGATGGGGGATTGGCTGGGGAGATCGTTCCTCTTTCTACGTTAGCTGCGAAGGAAAGAGAAATGGATCTCATTTTTGCATTTGATAATGACGGCCCAGAATGGCCCTCTGGAACCTCGTTGATCAACACATACGAAAGACAATTTGCGTATGAGGGTGCCTCCACTGTGTGTCCGTATGTTCCCGGACAGTCAACTTTCATACACCGCAACTTAACTGCAAAGCCGACATTTTTTGGATGTGATGCACGAAATTTAACGGCATTGACAAAGGACGGCGTTGTACCTCCGATAGTCATATATGTTGCAAATCGACCATACGAATTCTTCTCAAATACCTCGACTTTCAAGCTCACTTATAGCGACCACGAAAAAAAGGGAATGGTCGCTAATGGTTTCAACATTGCAAGTCGAGGCAATAAAACTACTTCTCCCGATTGGCAGGTTTGCGTCGGTTGTGCCATGATCCGGAGAGCAGAGGAGAGAAGCAATATCCAGCAGTCCGAACAGTGCAAAAAGTGTTTCGAGAACTACTGTTGGGATGGAGTAATTCATGAAGAATCAGCAAAAGTGCCTTTGCAAAAGCGGCCGGTGAATTTCACTATCGACGGCCTCACAAACGAACCTATGACTATTGACAAACACAATGCATATATCCACAAGAAGGGCCTTTTTCGATCTCTTTTTTAAAAGCTTCACACCTTTTGTTTTGCATCAGCCGCTATGACACAGGCTTAGTCACACGGAAGTCTAGTGATTTTGACTTTCCAAATTGGCCCTTTTCAAAGAAAATAAATAGCACACATGGTAATAAAAACCCATAAGAGCACAAGCCTTGCACGATATTCATAATGAATATGATTTTCGCTAGCAAGACACACCAAGTTCCCAAACTTGAGTGCCACAAACCAGTGTGATTGTTTGGAAGAAGCCAGAGCTTCAAGTAATGCCAAATTTAGAACATAGGCCGATCTTATAAATATCAGTCTATGACTCAAAGTCCACTGGAGAACCAGACCGAAGGTAGTTTCAATTTTGGCCTTACCCTCTTTGGAATTTATCAAATCTAAGGTATCATCCTCATCTTCTTCTTCATCTTCCTCTTCACCAACAACCTTATCATCTTCTCTCGTTACGGAATTCGAGTCGCAAGAATTCTTGACAGACGATAAGTTACCCATTTCAACAATCGTAGCCTCCGAGCGACTGCGATTCCGCTGCAAAATGAATCTGTTCCACTTTATAGAATGCAAGTATTCCAAAAGCATTTTAGGCGAGGGTTTTGGAGTGCTGATTTTCCCTTTTATCATCAGATAAACCAACACTTTATAATCTTCCAGTACAGGAGAAAGTGCACCCTTCAATGCAATTGTTTTTTTATCAAACCAGTCGTAGAAAAGTTCAGGTGTAAGAGTAGTGTGCCAATTTGCAATACTTTTCCGAACAGCTTCTGGGTTGCTAAAGTCGGAGATTTCATCGGCAAACGGCAACTTCCCCACACACAAGTAACATAGAATCATACCGAGAGAATATATGTCGCTATCGTAGGAGAATTGATGGGCAAATCTGGGTTTTCTTTCGGATTTAGACAATGTTTCAAACACCCACAACTTTGGGTCGGTGAACTCGATTGTCCCGGTATTACCCCGCCGCTCGTCATCTACGAAAGGCAGAAAAGAGTGCTGCTGCTTCTTGTTTAAAAACTTGCCCTCACCGAAATCTGAAACAAGCACTTTTGGGAGTGAAGACACTAAAGTGTCGAATTCATCTTCGGTGAGTCGGATATTGTCAGCGAGATTTAAGGTGGGGTCGTATTTTGATTCCAAAAGACAGTTAGAGGGCTTTAGGTCACGATGAAGAATTCCATGTGCATGTAAGTAGGTGACACCGTTGGTGATGTCGAAGAAAAATTTCCAGATTTCAACCTCAGACAACCATTTCTTGGAGGCCCCATTGATTTCTGGAAATTGGGGGTTTCCTTGCAGACCCCGTTTGCCCCTACGGCGCGACCTTTCTTGCGCAACTCTCTCTTTCATCGTCATATGTTCTTCACGAAGGAAGTGGGTGTTTATGAGGTTTTCAAGGTGACCGCCGTCACAGTATTGCTGGAGAATGTAGACATAAGGAACTTTATTCAGAGACGGGTGAACCAGAGGGTCCATGGTTGGGTTCAAAATATATGCAGCCAGGTCGAAAAGGTCGCCATACTCCATCCACACATGATTATACCGGATCAAGTTGTTTTCATTGGCACCCTTTACAGAAAGTTCGTATAAGATCAACACTTCGTTAAGAACTTGGTCAAGAAAGTGTAAATGATCACCGACATTGATACGTTTGACGGCAAAAATACCGAGCTGGATCCCCTTAAGTACGTGGGCAACCTTGAAAACTTGTGCATGGGCTCCACTACCCAAAATGCCAGGAGGAATCTTCTGGAAAAAGCGCTCAAAGTAACCTTGGTTAAAAACCTCACTGAGGGTCAGATCTTCACGAGATTTAGGCAGTTCAAGGCCGCGGAGAGCCCGGACACCAGCATCCAGATCGTGATCAAACGGAAGCTCAGCTAGCAAATGGAAATAGTCCTGATGCATGAACAGAGATGCCGGCAAATGGGGTGCGAGAAGCGGGGTCAAGTTTCGCCGTCCGGAAGCATCGTCGCCGGTATCTGAGTGGTACCGCGGACTCTTGGAACGGTGGTGTTGATTGCTTGACAGGTTTCTGCCTGCCCCGAACTGTCGTGGCGGGGTTCTGGCACCTAAAAAGTCGGTGAGATCTTCCCCACAGTTGGGGCAGCAACAAGCGGAATCAGGCAGCGGGGTTTGGCGCCGACTGCGTGCCTGGCGGTAATCACGGGACTGGAGCGCACCAGCGGGTCCTATGGGTGGGAAATCACCGATATTTTGCAATTGGCTGGTGCTTTGTACCGCGCTGGTGCTATCATAAAGTTCCACACTATTACTGCGATTATTATGGATCACCAAGATCTGGCTGGTGGGATCGTGATAAACGATACGTCCATTATTCAGTGCCCGGTACGGCACAATGGACATGTTAAAAGGGATTGGTGGTCAGATTTCTTATTATGTGAGCGACAGTGTAGAACCAAAAAGGCTAAAAATTCAAGTTTCGGAAAAAACGTGGGGTTCCTATGTATTTATATAATATGTGAGTGATGGGGCTTATGGAAACCTGGGGAAAACCCTCCCGCGCATCGTGCAATGTGCATGGCGGTCAGTGGTGGGCTTGCATGTGCAACACCAGGACCAATTTGTTTGCAGCCAATGATGGAGTTGTAGGTTGATTGTTTGCATTTTTTTAATTTTTTTAATTTTTTTAATTTTTTTAATTTTTCAAAAACCTCTGATATGGTTTGTGCACAATAGCTTGGGGTTAGAAAGGGGTTTGAGAAGGGGGTTGAAGGGTTATGGAAGAATATAAATCGGGAATGCTATTGCAAGAGATTAGTGTCCTTCTTGTTGGGATACTTTCGAATGCGTTCTTCTTTTCTGGTTTCTGGTTTTTGGTTGTATCATGTGTGATTGTTCCCCGGAGATATAGCAGTTACCATGGAACATATTTAAAAAAACATAAATACTCTAATTGCAGATATCTACTCTGAGGAATCAATAAAACCGTGGAGGGAAAACTTCAGTGGTGGATGGGTGCGCATGAGACTGGCCTCTAAGCTTCGACAGTTGCATTCTGTAAATTGTATTAGTAGAGGCAGGGAGCTTGTTTTTTTCTCTTTTTATTTTTTATTTATCTATTGTTTTTTCAGAATCCAAAATTATTAAAAAATCCTTTTATTAGCATTCTTTTGAGTGGCTGCTGGATAGAAATACCAGTATACAATGTAACCAGAGCATTCGTGGAGACGTGAACTTCGCGGCACAGCATATAGAGGATATTCAATAAGATTGTGGAAAGTTCGACTTCAGTATCCTCATAAGAGACAGAAAATATCATTACTGAATAAATTAGTCATTTTTCTCTTAGAGAATTTTTCCCGGAAAGGGATTATAAAAGAAAATATTGGTGAAGAAATTCTAGATACAACAAAAATGGAGATGGCATTTTTTTTATTGAGCCTACTCAAAGGGGAAGGGTGGGAAATAGTCCAAACTGAATAGTTTCTAGATCTTGAAGAAATACCCCACCATTAATACTCATTGGAGAGCTGGCCATATACTTTTTCTCTGAGTAAAACTACTTTCCCCTTTCCAGATAATAATATGTTTCCTTCAGGCTTCTGGTGTTTATTCTATAGCACCGGCTTCTCTGTAAGTTAGGTGCGATTATGCCACTTATACCTACGGTGACCTTGGAGATACACCAAGGACTAAAAGTGCTTTAGGATAGGACTGGAGTCGAGTTTGAAATGAATGTTTTCAGTTAACTTGCCGAAACAAAATGATCTAGTGCAGGTGTCCCTAATACTGTGGTTGTGTTTATACAAGTACCCAAAGGACACAGCTTTATGATAACGGGAAATTATTCTTCGAGTGAATTCACTAAGGGACTTCCGAATGACCACGCGTCAACATACGCGAGCTTTGGGGGGTTCTTTTTCTTTGATAAAATAGAAAGCATCGTCACACTGACATCAAGTGATCAGTAATTATATGGGATGGAGCTTCAATTATCGTTTGCTATGAATTGTAGCAAGAAACGCATCCCTGAGTAGAAACTGTTGGGGTTTCCAGTTAACCTGATCCTCATGAATTATGATAAAAACGTACATTCTCAAACAGTTTAGTTTTCATGATTATACACTTGTAAAGAATACGGGTTTGAAATCACTAATACCTGTTTATAAGTGAATCATCACAAGTTTACTATTTCATAAATCCTCAGAACACGGATACAACTCACATTCATAGAATACACCTCATATAATCTAATCAAATTACTAGTGAGAGGTCTCGTGAGCTCAAAGCTTGCATTGCATTTTTTTCTTCTTCTTTTTCTTTTTCGGTGGAATGGTTCTAAATTAATCTTTGGATGGTCAAAGTAAGGGGAGTATAGAATTGAATGTTTAATGCCTTCTCTTCTAGTCTCTCTAAGAATGGCCCACCAAGTACTGGATGGTACGCAAAGCCTCGTACTTCAACTCGTTGTCTCCGTCACTGTTCTCCAATAAGCTCATCACCAAGAACTTGTACTCACCATCGTTTGCGGAATTAATGAAGTTGATCAAGTCGGTGCCGAGATTGCGGATCAAAAACTGCAAATCGTTCAACAAAATGACGCGGGCTGTTGTGTTGGATGTAGCATCTTCGGCACCCAACGTTGTCATGATACGTTTGACCAAAGCATAGCTGTTTTCCTTGAACTTTCCCGCATGGTCGTGCCAGAACTCCTCTGACTTGTGGGTAGGAGACGACCAGCTCAATAAAGCTGGGTTTTCCAACTCCACCAAATACTCATCCCACGAAGTCAACTTGTTGGTGACCACGTCGGTCAAGGCAGCGTTAAGGTAGGCTAAGTCGCCAGCCAATTCCTCGTCACTAGACTCAGAGGCAAACTTCCGAGTTTGAATGGTTTTCACCACGGCCAAACCATCGTGGAACAAAATCAATTTGAAGGAGTTGAACTGCTCATGGCTAGAAACAGTGAAGGCGATGAAGTTGCGCAACGCAGAAATTGCCACGCGCACCACTTTAAGCTTGATGCCTTCCTTGGCAATAGTCAACAAGCTTCCTATGAGCGTCGGGTAGTTGTGCACGAGAACCTTGTTAAAGTCTGAGCTGTAACTCAAAATCCACACGGTCAACAACGAGTTATATAAGAGCTGCAAGTTGACGGAGTTGGGCTGTTTTGCCAGGGTGTCGATCAACGCAACAATAGCCTTAAGGTTTGCCACCAAGTCGTAGCCTTGGAAGGTGGAACGATACTGTTTGTTGACCAAAAGCTCCTTCAACAATTGGACACCAATGGATTGCAAATTGGCGTCCTGAGTGTTACCAATAAAGAAAGGCGAACTCACCACCGAAAACACCCGAATGAGCGTCTCTTTATCGGGGGAATTACCCGCCTTGGTCGACTTGGCGGCTCTGGTCAACAAGATCGTGGCATTATACAAGCTCAAAGTCTTGATGAGTGGATCTGCGTTATCCAAGTGCTTAATGAATGGAGAATAAGGCAAAGAAGAGTCTACGGAGGAGAGATCCAAAAGGGCATCGCCAAACAGCAATGCCTCGGCATCTTCAAGCAAGTCATTGACAAAAACAAGCACAGACTTCAACACATCGTCACGTGAATCGACTTCCAACTTGCTCAACAAGTTCAAGAGCGTACGGGCATACAAGTTGTCCGAGCCCAAAACGGTGGCTCTTTTGGATGCGGCATTTTGCGTCTCCAACACCTTGATGAGCGTGGCCTGGTCGGACGAAATGACACCCGCACGGGCCAAGCCTTCCCAGGGCACGATTTTCTCGCGGATGAGTTTCTTGGAGTCGGCCAAATTGGAGCTTTCAATCACCAATGGTGCCTTTAGGTGAGTTAGTATGCTTCAGCAGGAGGGAGGCAGAGGAAGAAAAGCCACGGGGGTTTGTTTTGATTGAAGTGCATAGAATTATTCATTCTGATTCAAAGGTTCCGGAATTGCCATGTTTCAGTACATACGGTATTCAGCATGGTATGTTGCGTTGGGGTATATTCACAAGTCTTTGCTTCTTTATCGGTGGAGATTAATTAGAAGCCTCGTGGAGGGTTTCTGGGCCCGGCACGACCGCGCGACTCCGGTGGGTGCGAGCGATCTCGTAAGTGAGCCACGATAAGAGAAGCAAATGATCGCGGTACTGCTAGGGTGGATAGCCATTATCATGGGTAAAAAGGGGTGTTTAGTTTTTGTATGTTCAGGAGCATAATAAGATTTTTGAATGTACTGTGAATTAATATAGGGGTTGTAATTTAGTATACGGGTTTTAATATTGCAATTAAAAAACAGTGGTTGATCACGCCTGGCTGTTTCTAGTGGTGGGAGAATTATGGGAATTCGCGGCTTACATAAAATAGAGCCGAAGGAGGAATTACTATTTACCATATACGATATACTACTACTGTCCTGATATCTTTTAATACGGTTGTATAGTAAAATATTCTCTTCAAAGAGTTGTTTATTGTCGCAGCAGATTTTATTTGGTGTTTAGCAATTCGCAACATTCAACAGATACATGTGCTTATATAGATACATGTGCTTATACAGATACATGTGCTTATACAGATACATGTGCTCATACAGATACATTTGCTTTTACAGATACATGTGCTTTTACAGACACATCTACTTTTACAGATACATGTGCTCATACATATACATCTGTCCATACAGAAGATTTACTGTCATCCTCAACTGCTTCGATTCTCCGAAGATGTTGGTCAATATTTTCAGTCATCAACGGAAGATTACACGAACTTGTTTGTCGAATCGTTTGGAATTAGACGTGTTATCTAAATTGCAAACTTTCAAATACTTGATGGCTGCCTAAATCTGGAGCCCAAGTTTGTCCCTGGGACGTTTGTGGGGCCTTTAAAAAATCATGAGTGTAAGTATTCTGTTATTATATTATCTTTCAGCATCATCATGAACATACTCCAACTTTTTTGCTTGTTTGGCTTTCCCACGATATCTTAACTTATCTGAAAAATTAAACAACCCCGTTTTTTTTTCCTACTTACATGTGTTTTAAATTACTCATTAATAACTATGGCTTCGTTGTTTGCTTCCATCTATTACAGTTCCTAATCCTTGTTCCCCATAAACTTATCTCACTGATCGAATGAAAAGCGAATTTATTTTCAAGATGCTCGTGTCACGTTTGTCATCCTCCAATTCACCCGATGGCCATATATCGAGCTGACTATCTCATCTTTTCCACTTCACTCCGCACCGCTTTCCGCATCCGGAGCATAAACTGCAACATATCCGTCTCCAAATTGTATCTTTCTTGCTCGTTTAGCAGTGCCAAGTCCACATCATTAAACTGTTCAAAAGCATCGTGCAATGCACTAGCCTTTACTTTCGTAGAAGGCTTTATGTGACCACTGAATGATTCTTCCTGGACTGTCACAAGTGCGCGAGACACAGGACTTCCTTCTCTTGTTGGTGGCATCCTCACTATCTGCAGCAGGTCATTTGTGCTATTGGCGAAGGATTGGCTGTGGACTTCTATTTCACCCGATCCAGTATCTGTACCAGGTTTCTGCTTTTCTTCTGAACTCGACGTCATCTCAATCTCTTTATTGGCGTCTTCCTGGTCTTCTTCTGTCACACTCTCTTCAGACTCACTTACCTGCTTGATGTCCTCGGGGGTTGATTCCTGGTTCTCACAAATATCTTTTGTTTCTTGTGGGTCGTTCTCTTGACGTAATCGTTTACTCTGTGTCACGTTCAGTTCAGAACGCTTGCGTTTTGTGCTGGTTCTGGTGCCCCTCACCTTCGTGGTCTTGTCTGTACTCGAGGAAACAATCTCTGTGGTTTTTCTTTGTGGTTTTGAACCACCTTCTTCTATTTTTGGCAAGGATCCCGAGACGGTATCCCCTAAGGTTTTCTTGCTAGATTTTTGATTAGCATCCTTGTACCTCTTGGCTTGGTCTCGGTCATGCGGTGAGACCTCAACCAAGTCTGAATGTTCATTTTGCAGCCATGATTGAATGGACCTGATTAAATCAAGACCCGTCTGAATATCGGATGTGATTGGGTGTTCACTATCTCTTGCAACTTCTTGCGGTGCCTGGGAACCAGCAGCTACCCGATGAATCGAATCTTGAGAGCTAGCTTGCGATATCGAGTCCAGGTTGGAGTCCAGAAGAGAGTCCGGGATAGTGTCTTGGATGGTTTCAGTATTCGTCTCTGGATTCGTCTCTGGATTCGCCTCTGGATTCGCCTCTGGATTCGCCTCTGGATTAGCCTCTGGATTAGCCTCTGGAATATCCTCTGATACAACTGGGGTACTATCGGCTTGTTCATGTTTTTCCATGTCTTGGTCCTCATTTACCGGAAGCTCTTCTCTAGGCTGTTGCTCTGGCAATTCAGAAGGAAGGCATCCATATTTCGTCATCCAAGCAGACTTCAACTTCGGTAACTCTTCCCATCTGTCTCCAGCCAAATGTTTTACTTCCAACCCGCCTTCCAACGCAGAGACAAGCAATTCATCCAACGCCACTAAGTCTGAGTTGAAGTTCTGCACATATTCAATCCACAACTTAGCTAAACCACAATCAACAGCCTCGGAATCTTTCACCGTGGCAACAATCTCGCTGCGTAAATGAAGAATTTCAAAGTCAAACTTGTTGAAAAGAACATAATCTGCGATATCTTTGAAGTCTGTGGAATTTCTCGCCCTTTCCCTGATTAAATTCATGGTGGCTTGTTTCAAATGATATGGGGCGTCATGCATCAAACCAATAAAGAAGTTGAAAGCAGGAACACTCCACTTGACGATCCCGATCTCGATGATCATAGCTTCGAAATCCTCCGTCTTTAAAAGCACAATTTGTTGGAGAATTTTCTTGGCGATAGGGTTAAAGTCATGATTGATGACCTGTAGCATTTTCCCAATCATCACCAATTCATTAGCAGAAAACTTCATAGTCTTCTTATTGTTAAGACTCTCTACAATAAAATCCGTCAAATCTTGGCATCCAAGGCTTCGATTAACATCATCCAAGATCAGAAGAAACTTAAGGTTGTTCTTCTCGCCGATAGCATAATACCACATCTCGATGATGGAACGTGCTTGGTCATTCCTTAATTGGGGCAAGCCACGAGCCATCACTGGTTCAACCACAGATTTGGTATCCTCAGTCATGGACACAAGTTTGGTAGCACCAAACGTATCATTAAGACTCAAAACCACTCGGTTTAAATATGTGTATGACACCTTGGCATCAGTGAGTAAAGCCTCAAGACAGAAGGGCAAGTTGTCGATGAGATCAAAAGTAGTGTCGGAGGTCTGGACTTCATTTTTGATGGCATATTTGATTGAGTCCAAGAAGCAAAGAAACCCTTCCGACTTTTCATCAAACGTCAAGTGTCTCAGCTTAAGTACCAATGACACAATCGGAAGAACCTTGTCAAAGCGATGATAAACCCAACGAGGGTGTAAGGAGACGATGTCCAGGATCTTCATTGGTTCATTAGACAAGCAACGGGTCGACAGGTATTCTTTCTCGGGTAATGGGGAAGATGGCTTGAGAAGCTTTTTCATGATGGCAAGACCCAGCTGGTGCATTAAAGCAGTTGAATGGTCTTTTTTGAAATAGAAGCTGAGCAAAACAGGCTGGATGATCTTATCCCAAATTGTTTGCAAGTACTTAGCGTTGAGTTTTGGTTGGTGGCATAGCAAATGGTAGAGAATAGACAAAAAACAGTTATGGAATGCATCCACTAGTTCCTTTCGGATCTCGTAATTGGTGATGCACATAAACGGGTGAATCAAAAGGCGAATTTTCTGCCGAAGAATCTCTTCGGCCTTAGCAATGCGCTTGGGGCCCGGACTGATAAGATTCTTCCCGGGAGAATCCATAGATGCGGGCAATGACGAGCGAGAATCCTTGAGATCATGGCAGCAAATCGTATACACAATGACTTTCCATGACGATATGGCGGTTTCCTTTGCGGCTAGGGAACTTTCGTTGAAGCACGTCTTGTGAACATGGAGCCAGGAACCAATGTGTTTCCAGTTATCGATTCCATCGCCATAGTTTCCGAGGAGCAAAGTCACGCCAACCCAAATATCCATGGCATACTTGTAGAAACCACCTTCCACCAAGCTCTTCAAGCTTTCCACCACGTAGTCGAAGGTTAAGTATTCGTGTTCGCCGCTCAGAGAAGCGACGGATTCGGTGACCCAGGACTTTTGGTTGGTGGAGAGCGGCATATCAATGAATTTCCGCGTGTAGAGGCATATATCGTTGTTATCAAGGTAGCTCTTCGCTGCCTCGAGGAGGGCAGTAATTCCGGTGCCCACAACCTTGGAATAAAGCGCGAAGGACAAGTCACAGAGGTTGATGAGCAAGCCCGGAAACCAGTGGTGGAAATGTTTCGCCAGAATCGCAGGGAAGTTTTGGATCAAGTTCCGCAACGCAATGAACCTCTCGCTAATCAATGAAGCACTCAAATAGTTTTTCATGTTCAAGATAGCAAACAACATCTTCTCCAGAATCGCGTTGGGGTAGCTCTCAAACATGTGTTTCCGTCTCTTGGCAGAGAAGTTGCTGTCCTTAAGAATGCCCAAGTACAGCGACACCAATGACTTGGAGATGGTGGGCTTGACTATCATGTCACATGCATGGCCATAGATCCACTTGATATCTCCCACAGGGATCAACACGTTTAACTGAGGCATTGCCAAGAAATAAGCCATGAGTTTTAGTGCTTGGGTGAGAGCACGTGACTCGAAGGGGTTATTCTTAATCGGCGAAAGCGTCGGGCGATCAACATGTTCCACATGCTCTTTGAGGCCTTCACAGCTAGCCTGTTCCTGTTTCGGGAGATCCCTTTTGACGTAAAGGTTGGATTCAATTTGTTGCATATCACGCTTGGCATACTTGCATAGGTTGTGCACGTATGCTGGGGTGGTCTTGGGCTTATACCCCGTAGCTTTTTCCACCGAGGCAAGCCAGGGGGAGTTTTCTCCAGAGAAAAGGTCCACCGTCGTGTTGGCATCGTTTGTCCTGCAAACGAGATAAAGGGTGGCATACACCTCGAACTTCTTGTCGAAGTTTCCATCACTGAGCACTTCCACACACCCATCAACGAGCTGAGGGAGGTCGTTTGACCTTGGCTCCAATTGGATAATGGTGCCTGGCTTCCAGAAAAGAGGGTTGCTGGGCGAGTGATTAGCCGTCGAGAACTGGTGCAGTAAATTGTGGGTAGTCTTTACCCACATACGCGAGTTATTCGGGTCTATAGGTGAGGACAACTCGGGGGCAGAGCTTGGTTTAAGAATCGACCGCCGAGGCGTGCTCAAGGACGGAGAGCTGGGCGCGTCATAAGCTATACTATCAGAAAAAGCCACACATTTAGTCCGTTTGGTGGGCAGCGACAGAAACTGGACATTGAGTAAGAGTTTTTCTGCAGGCATACTCGGAACCTGTCCGTGGTGGGTCTGTTTCTTGATAGGCGACAGGTTTAATTCAACTCCCGGTGAGCCAGGCTGAATGTGGGGCAAAAGCTTTGGGTTTTGGTGCGCTAGTAGCGGGGCAAGGGTAGTATGCGTTTCCAATGGCGTCACGGTGGACCCCTGCAGCGGTTGCGGGGTCATTTCCATACTGTTAGGTCCATCAGGCGTCTTTGCAGTGCCCGAGTCCTTTTGATCCGCCAAATCAAGAGATTTTTCCGCATTGTCATGAGGATTTATCTGTTCCTTGATAGAATCCGTAGCTGGACCCAGATTGGAGGTGATTTTTGACGAACGAGACTTTGGGTGCGCCTTCAGGTTCTTGGTGGCACGTCTCAAAGGTGATTCATCGCCACTGTGGTCTGCAGACGCCACATCTTCAAGGGTCAAGTCTATCACGGGCGATTCGGAACGTTTCCCTCGGGGTTTCGACCTTTTATTGCGTTTTCGGGGTGTTCCAGGCAACAAGTCCAATTGCAGGGAGGATTTAAGCAGGGATGACCTTGTGCGGGGTTTTGCCAGGCGTTTTTTGGGTGTTGGTGTTTCTGTCCGTGAACTATTGGCATCGTTATGAGAATTCTTGACGTTCTCAAACGAGGAAGAAAAGCTTCCTTGATCAGGGGTGGCTAGCGACGCCATTTTTGTGTGAAAAGATGGCTCAAGAGCTCACTTGAGTTGGGATCTATGAATTTTCACGCTTTTACGTATTCTGTATTAGCAAATATGCACAAGTTTTGTGGTGGTTTTAGTTATTCCACGAAAATGGAAGGTTGGGTGTCCAGTGCAGGTGATCTCGCCTTGAAGAGGTACCTTGAAGTGTATGGGAATTTCCTTGGAAAATGAAATTGCTAGGATATCTTTTTGAAATCCTTTTCTGTAACGGTTGGTGTTGCAATTCTATAAACCAGAAAGTAGGGTTTGGAAATTCTGTGTTGTACTTAGTGTGTTTGATTTGGGCCTCCTTTTTTTTGTAGCCTTAATCACTGGAGTAACTAGACGGCTGGTGGAATGGCCGCTGCGACAGGAATGCGATGCCGAAAACGCGTTAGGCGTAGGCGTCCGCACGCGTGGCCCTGGAGGTTTTTTTTTCTTTTTTTGGCCCGGTATCGGTGAAGCGCGGGCAAGTAAGTGGGGCCAAAATCACTGCCAGTGTGTTGTGCGACTTTATAAAAAGGAAGGATAGAGACCCATGGGGGAAACTTCAACGTTGCAGAAGTGAAATGGGAAATATATGAAAAGAACAGACAAGAGAAAAAAAAGAAAAGAAAAGAATAAAAAAAGAATAAAACTGAAGAATAATAAAAGAAAGAAGAAACATCAAGGAAATGGATTTTTCAGTGTCATGAATTAGCTAAACCCATGACTTCTTTTGTATCTTCTGTATCTTTTGTATCTTTTGTTCATCACCTTCTTCTTGCCGTTTCATATTCTGCTCCGTCTCTTTTCTTTCGGTTCCTTTTACTTTCCTCTGGTTTCTGCTTCAACAGCCAATTTCTCTAAGACCCTCACTGGGCCGGCTTTTTTTCGCAACCCCGGATTCACCATGATTTTCCGGAGACCTCTCACGCTTACGCGTTTTGGCCTCAGCCTCGCCCACGGCCTCACCAACACTCTTCTCTTTTGACCCAGATACTTGTAAAACACGCGTCTCAGCAATTTGGTCTCCAGCAATCTCACCTACACTTTGGTCTCCGTCCACAGGAGTCGCAAGCGTGCCATTGCCGTTGCCGTTACCGTTGCCATTGCCATTGCTTTCGGTGGTATTAGTACTGCTTTTCTCGTTAATGTCGGTTCCATCAACCTTGGCATCAGCCTTCTTTTGTTCTGTCTCCTCCTCTGCATTCTTCTCGCTCTCCTCTTCGTCCTGCTCTTCCATCTCAAGATCGGCAATGTTCATACATCCGTCAATCTCTAACCATTTCTCGTCACGCAAAGCCCGTGTTTGTTTCCACACCAACAACGTTTTCTCCTCAATTAACTCTGCCTTTCTCTCCTCTTCCGTCTCCTCCTCTATTTGATTGGTGAGCAGGGCAATCTCGTCTTTGTAGTCGTGATTTAAAGCACCTCCACTCTTCAAAAGTGAAAGACCGGTCTTTGTCTTCATTCTTCGCGAAAGCTGAGGCGTAGCGTGAGTGTTGAAGTATCTCTTGGTTTTCTCGGGGTACACATTTTCATACTTCTCTGTTGTAGTTGCTATTTCTGCATTTGACAAGGTGCGATCAGCCAAAAGCGGTTTACCATCTCTGGACTTGCCGTAGATGAGCCATGCCCACCACTGTTCTTCAGATAATGAAAGATGTTGGAGCGTGAAGGACCACTGAGAGTCCCATAATTTGGTGAGGCGCAATGTATCACGCTTGATCTTGGAAAATCTCGGCATGAGTGCTTCAGGGGTACTGTCTTCAGTGATGTGCTTTGTTGTGGCAAGAGCGCCAATCTTTTTGAGCACTTGTTTCTTACGGCCTTCCTGGAGTTCACAGAAGAAGCAGCTCACAAGGTACATCTGAAGAATAAGAAGTTTACGGAACTTGGAAGAGTCGAACCGTTTCAGGGCTATCTTTTGGTCTTCGGCCTTGATATCATCAAACTGGGGCCCGCTCTGAGTCTCCTCAAATGGAGCCAACCAGTAGTTTTCAGGGAAAAACTCTACATCGGCATATTTCTTCTTGAGGTGGTCTGTTTTCCGGGCAGAAAGAGGCTCCTTGATCTTGACAAAGTCCCGCACAGGATGAACTTTCAGATACTTCATTTCCTCGTCCATGAGATACGCATGCAACTTTACAAGAGAATCTGCTCTTGACGCAAGTTGACGTGGGTTTTTAAGATACCAATATGGGTCGCGAAGAAGCTTATAGAAGCTCAACACATCCTCAAGCAACTGGTCGTCGCCAGACTTGACAACCTTCAAGGCGGGCTCGCGGTTTTCGCGGTTGGCAATGGTGAAGTACTTGTTGAGACCGGTCAGGTCGTCAAACTTGAGTAGACTCGCCAAAAACACCCGCACACGCGCCTGAAACACGTCATTAAATGAATCCTTCTGGTAGGAGTCCAAACGTCCGTTCTTACCGCGCGTGTACAACATATCGGTCAAGCTGTTACATATGCTCAAGATGGAGATTCTGTTCAGCGTGACCTCGGGGTTAAAGACGGTTTCTTTCATGCGCTGGGCGCGCGATTCAAGATAGTACCAGAACGCACTGATCCAGTCAACAGACACGTCGGCTAGGGAGTCCACAATGCTCTGTAAAACCTTATAATAGGCGGTTTTGGCCGAAGCAAACTGTTCGTCCGCAGCCAATGACATAAGGAGGTCAAGAAGGATACATAATTGTTCTATTAGGCGCACATGTTCAGCATCGAGCCTGACTGACTGGATGCTGACTTTATTGGCGGCGGGACTTGACGTATTTTCAGGGAATTTTCTCATGTTTTGCAATACCGAGTCGCTATATTTAGAGAATGCCATGAGCAATATAAACTCCCGTGATTGCTGAGCAACAGACCCATTAAACGCCGTGATGGAGCCTTTTGTTGCCTCGTCAATGTTATCAGTGAGCGAGACCGAGAATTTAACATCTGCAGATGTATCAAGTTTTGAAGAGATGTCGTCCTTGGCCCGGTTGACGAGCTGTATATATGAAGCATCGATATTTGGTGAGGCAGTAATGGGTGAGGGAGTATGTTGGGCAGAATTGTGGGAACAGATTTCAGCAATGATTTCTCTTATCAGCTGATTGACCTTGTCAATGGATTCCTCAAGCGACATCTTTGTTGTGCGTGATCGGGACACTGATGGGTGTTTTTTTAGGCTTGATGGATTATCCAGACCTTTGGCATGGAAGAAAGTATAGTCAGATCGGATGGGGCCATGCGCGCAGATCCAGTGCGGCTGCGGCTGCGGGCCAGAGTCAGACAAGAAGTTTATGGATGTAAAAGGACAGGGTATTTACGGACTTTGGAGGAAAAAG
>JAJMAK010000299.1:0-20644 GCA_030572615.1 Metschnikowia lachancei | reverse complement strand
TTTTGAAAGCCAGGGGTGGAGCTGGTCCTCCTCTCGAGAATGTCTCCCCGTACAAGTGTTTTTTAGACATCGTCCCGGACCTGAACAGCATCATCTACAGAACCATCGCTTCCGGCTTAGTCAGGTATCTAAACCATCCATTTTCCTTGATTAGTGGGCACTTTGTTAAGAGAAGCCCGATTCAGACGGAGATGACACGCTCAAGCAGAACACACCAGCAGCACACACTCTCTAGTAAAGTTCTAGTGTGAGTCTCTTCTATTATAAAAAATACCATCAAGCAACTATCATAAAAAAACTCCTTCATCCTCGCTTGAGATCAAAACGCACTCAATTTCTCTCCCTTCTCCAGAAGCTTGGACCTCACTGGTATCAGCAGCCGTTACGCTATCTTGAACTTCCTCTCTGTTTGCTTGAATGCCGTTTAAAGAATCATCGACGATGCTTATTTCGTCTCTGAGTAAGCCTCTCGCCTTAAGAATGGCCAAAAATTCTGATCGTACTCGGATCGAGTCTTGATTTTTGGTGAACTAACTGAAAACTACGTAAACCCCCTCTTTTATCCTCGAGTTTGGCGTATACCAACGATGTCTCATTGTACATCCCAAAGTCCAAGGAGGATTGCCCAACTTTCTTGCACGAGTCTATGCTGATTTGGGAGCTCGTTAGCCAATCAGCTACCATTCAGCTACCAATCAGCTACCATTCAGTGTAGTAGAGAATGAACCTACTGATCACTGGTGTCGTTCTCCCTGCTGAGAGATCCCCACTATCCTGATGATACTCATTGTTTGGGTCGGTACTCTCCGGTCAGCTTCGCTAATGTGCTCCTTGTTTAGTCCCTACACCTCAGTACCTTCAAATCGTGCCCAGGCCTAAGCTCGGGCTGAAGCACCTGGTCATAGCCTAGTTTTTACATATATCGAATCGATATATTAGGATATATATTTTTACTGAATTTTCAACGAGTCAATATCGATATCTAGCAATTAGTAAAAATATCAAAATATAGCTCAAAATATATTTCGCTAAATTTCGCATGTAACTAATTTTAATCACTGATTCCTAGTACTGTACACGTTCTCAGTTCATGGAAATCACTAGTCCTACAAACAGCACTACTCTAGATTTTGTTAAACCCCACTCAAGCCAGTTTCCAAAAGAAAACAGAACCTTTTGCACACACATCCAAAGCCTTTTACATAAAAACAAACTAATATTTTTCAATGTAATTTATTTCTCGCCTCGATGTGCCTCTCCACGCTACGTCTACTATGCACGTGACCTTCGCAAGTGACCGTCGCATAGCTGCAAATATTTCAAGCACACCAGTAACAATCGACCACTTACTACCATCCCCCAGTAAACACCTTAAGTAAAAAAAAACCCCATTAAATTTGAAAATTGTCATGAAAATACTTTCAACCCCATGCCCGCTCATTTAGTAGCGGGCGCGAAATTTGAAAAATCCTCAACCCACTGAATTATATTGGTGCACCCGTTCATTGGCTCTCGGCGCTTGGGTCTTTTCCTCGGGCCATTTTTGGGGGGATCCTCGCTGGCTCGCTCCAGGGAAACCTTCGCCGTGAAGCAACGCCGCCGCTGCCGCACTGACCAATCGCAGCACACCAAAACCCATTACGGTGTGCGCAGGCCACGCACGCAGCGTGGGGCCCGCGAGAGCCAGTGAGAGGCCGAAAAAATAAGATTAAAAAATAAAGCACAACCACCAAAAAAAAAAAATACTCAGTGGAGCTTGAGCTTGGAAACAAAACACCGTCTCAATTTTTTTTTTTTGTTTCGATTCTTTTGAGGAAACATACATTCCACGGCTATGCTTCGTAACATTAAAAACTCGGCGCGGGCCGTCAGACGCTTGGCCACTAATGCCGACCCAGCAGCTACTCCCAACAGAATCCACGGAGGATTGAAGGACCAGGACAGAATCTTCCAAAACGTCTACGGCACCTACGGCCACGACTTGAAGTCGGCCATGCGTATGGGTGACTGGCACAAAACCAAGGAGATCATCGTCAAGGGCGATAAGTGGATCATTGACGAGATGAAGAAGTCCGGGTTGAGAGGCAGAGGAGGAGCCGGGTTCCCTTCCGGTCTCAAATGGTCCTTCATGAACCCTCCAGGATGGGAAAAGAACCCAGGTCCCCGTTACTTGGTGGTCAACGCCGATGAGGGTGAGCCTGGTACCTGTAAGGACAGAGAAATCATCCGTAAGGACCCACACAAGTTGGTGGAGGGATGTTTGTTGGCCGGAAGAGGTATGAACGCTTCGGCCGCCTACATTTACATCCGTGGTGAGTTCTATAACGAAACCGTGGTTCTCCAAGAGGCCATCAACGAGGCTTACAAGGCCGGTCTCATTGGTAAGAATGCCTGTGGCTCCGGATATGACTTTGACATTTACATCCACCGTGGAATGGGTGCATACATCTGTGGTGAGGAGACCGCATTGATCGAGTCCATCGAGGGTAAGGCCGGTAAGCCACGTTTGAAGCCTCCTTTCCCTGCTGGTGTGGGTTTATTCGGTAGACCCACCACCGTGGCCAATGTCGAGACCGTCGCCGTGGCTCCAACCATTTTGCGTAGAGGCGGTGACTGGTTTGCCGGATTTGGCCGCGAACGTAACGCCGGTACAAAGTTGTTCTGTATCTCTGGTCACGTCAACGAACCATGTACAGTCGAGGAGGAGATGTCCATTCCATTGAAGGAGTTGTTGGAGAAGCACTGTGGTGGTGTCAAGGGTGGCTGGGATAACTTGTTGGGAGTCATTCCTGGTGGTTGTTCCGTGCCTGTCATGCCAAAGGATGTGTGTGACAACGTGTTGATGGACTACGATGCATTGAAGGACGAGGGTTCCGGTTTGGGAACTGCTGCCGTGATCGTCATGAACAAACAGACCGACATCATCCGTGCCATTCAAAGATTCTCTGCTTTCTACAAGCACGAGTCTTGTGGTCAATGTACACCATGCAGAGAGGGCACCACTTGGTTGCTGAGCATGATGCAGAGATTTGTCAAGGGCCAAGCCACTGAGAAGGAAATCGACATGATCTTCGAGTTGACCAAAGAGATTGAGGGTCACACCATCTGTGCTTTGGGTGATGCAGCTGCCTGGCCTGTTCAAGGTTTGATCAAGTCGTTCAAGCCTGAGATGATCGAGAGAATCAACCAGTACAAGCAGGAACATGCCGCTGTGTCTCCTGGTGGATGGGTCCAAGGTGGTAAGGTGAAGGAAGGTGTGGTTGTCGACAACCCGCTCCCAGCTGCTCACCACTAGGCCATTTTAACTGAGTGACTACCCCAGAAGAAAACAAGAAGAAAGAAAACAAGAAAAAAAAAAAAGGAATATCAATAGACTAACCATCTATCATCATTACGGAATTTTTGTGTCTCTCTATGGACATTATTTATTCACCTGCATCTAATACAAACGAAGTTAACCGAGCTCCGGTCATAGCAAGCGTAGCCAGTAATTTGCGAGTACCTTCGAAGAAGAATTCGTGTAATCAAAGGGTTTTTTCTTTTTTATTTTTTTTCTTTTTTTTTTTTTGATCCAAATGTCGATTTCACAACGAACACCTCTTCTTGATTTACTTGCTATTGGGGCTTATTGTTGGCCATTAGACCATTAAGAGAAATCCAATAAGGCCGGGTCCTTGTTTGTTTCAAAAATGCTCCAATTTTTTGTGCATTAAAAAGGCGGCATGATACCTGGGGCCACTTATTTACTTAATGACAAGATATTTCCATTCGGTTGTGTGACTAGGGAAATGTGTTTGATAAAAGAAAGCGAACTTCCTTTTGAGACCTTAATACCTTTATGTATTGCGTTGCAACTCAGTACACTAATGATGCTTCTATTAGAAAAGTGGCAAACGGGAACTGGACTAATCCTTTTGAATCTGGAAAGGTTACACTGTTTGGGTTTTTCTTTTGTTCGACCACTCCACAGTTTCCATTTTTATAATACTGGTAAGCTGCAAGATGATTCAGTACATTGTCTCCTAATAAGTGTCTCCTCATAAGTGTCTCCTCACAAGTGTGTGCTCATAAGTGTGTGCTCGTTTGATTTTTTGAACTTCTTTCCACCTTTAGTTGTATTTTTCATATCGCTTACTTCCTATAATAAAAAGTCAATTTCAACCCATTTGGAATAATTTATGGTGTAAAACCAAACCAAGAAGTAGTCAGCATGGGTAATAATATGTGGTTGTTCCAAAGTTGCAATAAAAGTGATGATGAACATGGTGCAACAAAGGTGCGAAGTTTCCCAAGAAAGGAGTAATTTTTAAGATGGTATCCTCATCAGTTTATAGATGTATTGGCTTTTCAAAGTTTATTAGATATTTTGTGTGTGTGAAATACAAAAGGTGGCATGCATTTATTATCTGTTCAAGTGTTGCAACTCAGGGTTTCTGCAGATATATTTGAATTCTTCATGGGTGTGGAATTCTTCATGGTGTGGAATTCTTCATGGTGTGGAATTCAATGCTGCAGGTTTGCGAAGTCTCATGAATCTAAGGCACCCAACTTTGAAGTTTATGTCTCTCTTTGAAGTGAAAATATATCTTATAGCAGATTAAAATACATAATACCACGTTATTGAAAAGATATTATTGGGCTACATTACAAAGTATATTCCTGTGATGCCACTAGATGGATAACATGTTTGCGAGTGTGTATTAATAATATAGCGATCCATTGAGAGTCGCATAGCTTCAAAAGGCGAGCTTCAAAAGGCGAGCTTCAAAAGGCGAGCTTCAAAAGGCGAGCTTCAAAAGGCGAGCTTCAAAAGGCGAGCTTCAAAAGGTGCGAGTAATTAAACTTTAGCTTTTTCAAAGCACCTCAATGTTTTTAGTTCACGGGGTTTATTTAGAGATCGAACTCATTTTAAACAGTGCTATGGGAGAAATATCAATAAATGTTTCCCATCATGGTTGTTTAGTTTTTTCTAAAGAAATAAGAGACCCATCATTCCGCACATTATGTTAAACACCACGCTCAACACACTATCTCTAATAATGTAGCAGAACCGCCACAAAGAAACCGCCACAAGGAAATCTTGATAACTTGATGATGATAAATTAACCCCTATTTAATCGAAACGAGTTTAAAAAAGAATTCTGCCGAACCTGTCCATGGCATTTCCAAACACTGCCCACTCAAATGGCCTTCTAAGCACTTTTTTACACTTCTCTTCGGTACCATCAACATACACCCCAAAAAATACACCCCAAAAACGTAGCAAATTCAACTTTTTTCGTATTTACTTCTTCTCAAATAGAGTGACCCAATAAAAAACTCTGCCTAAATTACAACTGAAATCCCAATATTCTAAAACTCTCGCCCAATAAGTATACCATTATAAACAGGAAGGTCTGGGCTCTGCTCATCTAAGCGATGCGCACGCGGCACCGGGCCTCGATCGTGGAGACACCATTTGCCAACTTATCTAATTAATTCCATTTACATTCACATTCACTGCACACCTTCTAAAGCCCTTTAATCTGGGCTTATAGAGAAACGACCCCTGGATTTCTCTGGTGGTGGAATTATGGTGCTGAAATCACCACATTCACCTTTGAAAGAACACTCTGTGCCGCACAAACGACATGGAAAACAACTAGAAGATTTGGACGATGATGTACAGTTAGTACACAAACTAGAAGACACGCTTCGAGCTCAAAAGCGACAGAAAATTGACCTAGGGGCGTTGGGGCAGTCACTGGTATTGCTGAGTGACTTCCGTGCTCAAGAAGACACAAAAAATGGCGCTTTTACTCCACCTAGGATGGAAACCAAGTCTGATGGCCTCCTACGAGACGATACAACACCCAATGATTCAAAAAGCGATGTAAAAAATTTCCAAAAACACAGCGACGACAACTCAATTGACTCAAACACAAACACAAGCACCCAAAAGCAACACTCTGAACAAATTTCCCCATCCGAATGGAACGAAGAGACGGACGTTTACAAGAATATCGACACCAAGTCTTTTCGTCAGTACGATTTGGCCTGTGAACGTGTAAAAGACTTCTACAACGAGCAACATGAACACCAAACAGTCGCCTACAATATCCAGGCACGCATTAACTTCAAGAGCAAGGTACGGGCGAAAATGTCCGTTTGGGAAGGACTTGAAAAACTCAATAAATTGCTTGATGAAAGTGATCCCGATACAGAACTTAGCCAGATCGACCATGCGCTCCAAACAGCCGAGGCCATTCGCCGTGATAACAAACCTCGCTGGATGCAACTTGTGGGGTTGATCCACGACCTAGGAAAACTCCTATACTTCTTTGATTCGCGCGGCCAATGGGACGTGGTGGGCGATACGTTTCCCGTAGGGTGCAAGTTTCTGAAAAAGATCATTTTCTGCGACAGTTTCCGCAAAAACCCCGATTTCGCCAACCCCTTGTATAATACCAAGTTTGGCATCTATTCACGCAAATGTGGCCTTGATTCTGTCATGCTTAGTTGGGGCCACGACGAGTATATGTATCATATTGCGAAGAAAAACTCCACCCTTCCTCCCGAGGCCTTGGCCATGATCAGATACCATTCCTTTTACCCGTGGCACCACGAAAATGCTTACCGGTACCTTATGAATGAAGATGATCACCACATGCTTGATGCGGTTCGGTCGTTTAACAAGTATGATCTATACTCGAAGGCTGACGAGCGGTATAATGTCGAGGAAATCAAACCTTATTACAAAGAGCTTATAGATGAGTTTTTCCCTGAGCGTGTTATTGAATTTTAGGCCATGTTGGGTCATACAAGCGTGTGCTGGTATATTGGTCAAGCTGTTTTGGGCTTAGAGACGCAGTGAGGTCTATGATGTGACTATGACAAAGAAAAAGAAGAAGCCAAGATCCTTCTCTTGATATCAGTCTGATATACCGAGCTGAAAAAGCCTTTTTGAGGAAGTTACCTCACATGGACTAAGACTTTTAGGTTTCCATAAACACGTCGGCCTTTGAAACTTTGGTAGGATCAGAAGCGGGTGGCTTTATGAAAATGTTTCTATGCTACTGTTTGAATGACTCAAAAAATTATTCAAAACTAGACTCTTTATGCAAGATATCACATATGTCATAATTTCTGGCACCTAGACAAATCCCTCCATAAGCATAATGGTAGACCACATGCGTTTAATGTAAGAAAGACTCGTATGAATAAATGTTTGTTAAAATACCCTTTGACGAAGGTGAACGGGAGTAAATGCTGACTTTGGGAAAGCTACTACAATGGGAAAATTCGATGATTGAAGAACCTACTCAAGACAAATTAACGTCATATATGTGGCTGGAAATAGCTCGTCAATGGCGCAAAGAAAGTAGGTTAGTCACGTTTGTTCACCAGTGGTGGTAACCTTCTTGGCAAACCTTTTGTATACCTTGTCTTCAAGTTTAATGTTAATTGTTGTGCGATGCCCGCTCTAGAGCTGGTCATTACGATGATGAACTAAGACCCAACTCTAGAGTAATAGCGAGTTAAGTGACCGCATTATGTATGGCTGAATTCATATGATTATTGAATCCTGGGTTCTTCCATTCTCAAGCAAAACAAAAACTCTTCTAGTTGATGTACATGATACTAGTAGATGCAAAGGCTTGGCTGGGTTTCACGTATTCTTAGGGTGAAATCCTTGTTCTGGTTGTGTGAATACAGTCTAGAACACAGAGTTTCCAAGCCGTGGTTGAATAACTTCGACACACCACTAAAACCATTGTTGTAACCGATACTTTGGTTTGTATTAGTATAGAGCTACATCGGAATGGGATGATATTAAGAAGAAGCCAGAAGTATAATTCAGGTCTTCACGAAGTATATACACTTGTCAACATATTCATCGCAGATAGGAACCTTTCCTCCCCTTGGGAGGGGTGTCTTTTTCCCCTTTTCCCCTTTGATTGATATTTTTCTTTTGTTTTTCCCAATTTGAGCCCTTATCTTTGATTCCATCTTTTTCTAACAATATCCATTAAATTCTTGGCCGGTTACACTTCAGTGGTTTTGTTAATTCCTAAACCGCTCCAAGTAATTATTCGCACCCAAGACCCCATGTAATAATCTGTAATAAACACAAGTAGAAGATGGCAGATTATCTATATTTATCCTATGAGACATCCCACTCGTTTTAAGTATGAGCCACCGAGTAAAACTCAAAGTAAAACTACTTACAACGACCTGATAATGCAATAGACCCATTGGAATAAAATACAAAAGGGATTCCGCATTCCGAGACTCCTATGCTTTTTCATCATTTACTAGCACATAATGTGCAAGTACGTTTTCGGCAGTTTCTTTTTTAACCATCCATTCACAGAAAACTCAACTGAGGTGAAGTTCCTTGTATTTTTATATATATAAAGTTGTTTTTCCCGTGTATAAAAAACAAGTATTCCTGATAGTGCGTTACCACTGTTTCCATTCTTGCCGTCCTGGTAAAACTTCTACTCGATGACTTAGTACAAGATCTGTCATCAAGTATTTACTCGCGTAAAATCCGGTTTCTACCGGAAATAGTGGCCAATATTGCAATCGCCAAAGTTTCCGGTTTAAGCCTATATGTCACCCCACAACCTCACGGCACCTGCGGACCTTTGCACAATACCATTTACCTTGTGTATGGGGCAATTATATACGGCATAGAGTTTTTTAGTTCTATTAAGAGTAAAAACTATTTTCACTCTTTACGGAAAATTGATTTTCTTCTATGAAACAATGGCGGTATGTTGAGGGGTATGCTGTCGTGTGTTCTCGCAGTGCACATCCATAACAAAGAATATATAGACGAATGTTTATTACGAAAAGCATTTTCCAGGGTTGAATGAATTTCCGAAGTGCAACTGTAAGATTTTGTATCCATAAATTATTCCTATATTACAGCTTAACCACTCAATGACACTTACTTATCAGCTTTCCTTTTCACTTATGACGAGTTCCGAGAAAGCATGCACCATAGTCGTCACCATAGTCGTCACCCGAAGTACATCCCCGAATAATATATCATAATTCCACCCATGTCATTTAATCATACACGCTGATATAATATGTATAGTCCAACTAGAGTCAAAATTGTTCTTATGGGTTATGTTGGTGGTGTACTACGTAGTCATGTTACATAGTCATGTGACTTCTGTCTTTTCTTACTTCAGTGTTAGAATAATCTACCATTTCCGTTACTTCGCTTTGTTCTGATGTTAATCTGCAAGGAAACGAAGAAATACATCAGGGGATCAAATAACACCCTATATAACCTGTATGAAGGGTATTATTGATATCCTTTGGATCCTTCGTACATCATGACATGTTGAGCAACACCCAACCAATCAATGCACACTCCCATTCGATGTATAACTTAAGATAGTGTTTTTGATTGGTGAAGTAATACAGTGCCAGTAACTCCCTAGTCCATAGGACCAAAGTACTATTTCTTGTTCCATGTTTATGCATCGGATTATCTTTCACAACCTTCCAAAACTTTTATATATGACATACAGTCTCTTGTGAAATCTCCCGGTAAGTTTTACTCAACACAACTGAAAAAAGGAAGTCAAAATGATCAGTCCACAATTCTTGGTGTTGGAGCTCTTCTCAATATTGTGTAACTGGATAGTAGTTGTCACTGCAATCCTTCTCGCTTCCACTTGTATCGTCTCTTTCATGGGGGAATATTCTAGGTATTCATC
Organism: Metschnikowia lachancei; assembly: GCA_030572615.1. Classification (NCBI taxonomy): domain Eukaryota; kingdom Fungi; phylum Ascomycota; class Pichiomycetes; order Serinales; family Metschnikowiaceae; genus Metschnikowia; species Metschnikowia lachancei. Next base: position 10,925 of record JAJMAK010000299.1, on the reverse strand, counting down.
TTCCTCTCTTTGTGGGACATGGAGACTTTTACCAATCTCCACAATGGCAGCTCCAACAAGAAAACTCGAACAGAAATAAGTCCGAAAGATTTTGTTGTTATTCGGTTGTTTTTTCACGCTTCTCTGTTTTGGTTTACCTGTAGCCTCTATACCGAATCATTCATTATTCACTGGTGAAGTTGTTCTTGCACAGATTGTAGCAAATCGTGTATTGGTTGGTGTCATATTAAATATCGGCTTGTACGTTACCCACACTTTGAAGGTGCATTCCAAGTGTGTCAAGGCATGGACAAATCTGGAACCTGCCGGGATTCCTCCATTACTGCTCCGCCAGTTCTTGTACAGATGCGAGTGTTTCCAACAAAACAGGGTCATTAGCCCTTTCACCAAAGCGAACATCATAGGGTAATAGCCGTGATGAGTGGTGTGGGTGCAAGTACAGACTGTAGGGTAGACGAAAGAAGCAGAGGAGAACTTTCAAAATAAACTTTAACCGATTGAAGGGATGTCTAGAGCTACCTCCTTGAAAAGTCCCCGTCTAATGTATTCTTTTTTTTTCTTTTTTCTTTTTTTTTTCCCTTTGATTTAGTTTTTTGTATGACTTGTTTTCTCTTTTCCTCTCGCCTTTTGGTGCTGCCTTTTGTTATACATCTGGAAGGGCTGCCTACAATCAGTACACCCACAAAAGATTCGGGGCTATTTTACTGCATCAAATTTTTTATTCATCATTTTCAGTATAGTTTGCGGGGAAGTTATTGGGTTATGCCAAGGAATATATCGGTTGATGTACTAATGCCGTGAAAGGTTTCAGCTCGCACATATCAGGTAAAGTATAAGCGAATAGCTAAAACAATCGAGCTCAAACACCACGTTGCACCCCGAAACAAGTAATTACGTTTCACTTCGGGCCGAAACAGTAACCATGTTTCACCGTTTCCGGAAGTCGGACTATATAAAGCCCGGTATTTCCACATCTAATGATGGAAAACTCATTCTTATTCTAACAGCTTTTCTTACTTAATAAGTTTCACTCTTCAATCAATCCTCAATCCATCTTCAATCTCAAATCAATCAATCGACAAAGGAACAATATCTTCAGACTCTCTTCTTACCTGTTTCTTTCGTCTTCTTCTTACAAATTGCAGATTTATTCACTTATTTCTGACAGCACACCCTTGAAATCGGTTAATACAACAGGTGATCCTCCAGTTTTACGCATTTGCCCTCATACATGTTTGGAAGTGTGCTTTGTTCATACATATATTTCGCCCATGTGATAGTTGATAAACACGATCCAGTAGCCAATCGTTAGGCATTTTAGTGTCACTAAAGTTTGGCGTGTGTGAAAACTAGGCAACAGAAGGAATTACAGTCCCTCTTTCAATGCTCCAAATCACAAGGTAGACCATTTTACTGCAAGTGGAAGACCGAATTGAATTATGCTTTATTCCCCTTTTTTCTTATTTTGTGGCTTTTAACATCCAGGTGCGTTCCCGTGCTTAAATCAAGTCTGACGACGTGTTTAACTCTAAATGTATTTACAAATGTAATGAATTGTGGCTTGGTCAGGAGGGCAATAGGCACATAAAAGACAAACACGCCAGGCTGTAGGTAAAATATGGACTCGATTTAATAGAAAAGACATAATTGAAATAGAAAAAACACATTGAATAAAACGAATTGGTATGGAAATGACAAGCATTTTGCTGGTCTTTCTCCTGAACCGCACTGCCAACCCCATCACATGTTGTTTGCTGCTTTCAACACGGATGTGATACTTGCTGTGGAAGTTGGAACGAGAATAATCAGGAAGAATCCCATAACAGAAAATTGTACTCAATATCCCAAAGGAGCAGTATAGGAATCGAGAGGTGGTGTCATCAATTCTCAACATTCCACCTCATAATCATACCCAGCTTTTGAGGAAGGCACTGTTCCCTTATTAGCCTTTCGTCGATACTTCTCTTTTCTTATTCTTACATCAAGTGTCCATCTTGATCATCTTCTTGTACCGGGCTCTATCACTTTCCTCTTCTTACCGTAAAATATTCATGAGTCATGTGCCTGTTGAATCGATAATGCCAATGAACATCTATGAAAATGAATGTAGAACCCCACTGCAGGAGAATGAAAATGTCTAGCTATGGCCGAACTTGGTAAACATAATACAGCCATACAAATGGCAATAACAGGAAAAGGCAACTCAAGGATAGAAGAACTTCCTCATTTGGCTATTAATAAAAACACGCACACAACTCGGGAAGTGCGGGTTGGCCAATTGGCATAACATGAATTACATTTATAATTCGGTGTATTTAGTTTCTGTAAAGGAATTGGTCATCTAAATCGGAAGTAAAGAGAATATTGTATACAAAACTTTTGATTTTATAGAACTGCTTCTTTTTTCCCCTATGGGGAGAGCTTTATTCTCCCTCAGGTAGTTAATTCAATACACCACAAGATGCCCAAAACCATCCAGCTTTACTAAGCAATATCGTGTAAACAACATAATACAAGCTAAAAAAATCCTTTCTATTTCTATGGTACAAATTCTATAATACAAGTCTAATTAATCAGTTAGGCCAGGTCCTGGACAAGGTTGATCATGCCAAAGTATTGCTCAATACCATGGGGTCCTGGATTCTTCCAGTAGTCGTCGTATGTGGTCAATATCGTGGCGTTTCCCCCAGTGTATTCCATGATCGACTGAAGAGCAATCACTTGATTTTCAGGACTAGGCACGTTATTGCCAAATACATTGCCCTTGTGGGGGTACCCAGTCTCAGTTATAAAAGCACTCTTGGCGCAGATCTGGGCAACCTGTTGCGTTTGGGAAAAAACGTATTCTCCTGCCTGGTAAGCATACAAGTTAGCATTGAAGTATGCGTGAGGGTTAACACCAACAAAGTCAATGACGGATTGTGTACATAATTCAGGGTGGGCAATGAACGTGGCCGGTGGCTCAGATGTGGTGATTTGCCCGGTCCAGCCAGCATTGTTCAATATCGTCTTGATGCTGGCAATCTTCTGGATCAACTGTGGGATTGTCACATACCCGTCATTGATAGCCTCGTTGCCGACGGTGAAAAAGTCAAATACACTCCATCCATTTACCTTTCCCCAAGTAACAATCTGCGAGACAGCCCAGTCGACCGAATTAATACCCCCAGCGGCATCGATCCAGAACCCAAGGTTGACCGTCATATTCTTTTGCATACAAAGAGGAAGAACAGCGGCAGTGACCAAGCAGTCAACACCGTAAATTCTAATCCTGTTGATTCCCTTGGACTGGATGAGACTCAAGTCAGTGTTGATGACATCATACGCCTTACAAGAACCGTCGTTGGCATATGGCGAGTACACAATTGCCGAAGGGGTACTAATGAAGCCAGAAGGCACGGCAGTGGCGGTTTTGGTGGAAACGGGAGTGAATGTAGAGGTTTGAGTAAGCGTTGCCGTGCGAGTGTTTGTGAATGAGGTCACTGTGACTATTCCTGGGTTTGTGTTTTGGTTGTTTGTTTGGGTCCGTGTGGCGGCAGCGGCAGAAGCAGAGGCGGCGGAGGCAGCCGAAGCGGAGGCCACGGATGCTACTGAAGCTGAAGACACTGAAGCCACTGAAGCAGAAGACATGGAAGCAACTGAGGCAGAAGACATGGCGGCTGATACAACGGATGCGACAGAAGCAGAAGAAACCGAAGCGACAGAAGCTGCGGATGCAGCAGATGCAAGAGATGCAATAGATGCGACTGAAGCTACTGAGGCTGCAGATGCTGAAGCAGATGCAGCGGAAGCGACTGAAGCAACTGAGGCGGCAGATGCTGACGCGGATGCAGCGGAAGCGACTGAAGCAACTGAGGCTGCAGAGGCAACTGAGGCTGCAGAGGCAACTGAGGCTGCAGAGGCAGAGGACGCAGATGCAGCGGAAGCAGATGCAGCGGATACAACTGAAGCTACTGAAGCCGAAGAGACGGAGGCAACAGACGCAGCAGAAGCCGAGGCCGCGGATGCAGACGCAGCAGAAGCAACAGATGCAGCAGAAGCCGAGGCAGCAGAAGCAATAGACGCGGCAGAAGCCGAAGCAAGGGAAGCAGAAACCACAGAAGCAACAGAGGCTGAGGATGCTGAAGAGGCTGATGCAAATGATGCAAGTGAGGCTAAAGAAGCAGAAGCCAAAGATGCGGAAGCCAAAGATGCGGAAGCAGCTGACGCAGCTGATGCTGATGCCACCGAAGCAGAAGAGACAGATGCAACAGATGCAACAGATGCCAACGAGGCGGTATCGGTAGAAACACTCACCGTCAGAGCAGATACTGTGGATACTGTGCTAACAAATTGTGATGTAGTGGGAACATAAACAGAAGATGGTTGCGATACAGTAATCTGAATAGTTTTAGTGATTGGATTACCAGCAGAAGATTGGGTGGTCAAAGATTGGGTGGTCACCACTGCTGGAACAGTCTCTACTGTTGGAATCGAAACCAATGGCAGACTAGAAAATGTGGAGGTTTGAGCTGGAGTGGTTTGTGTGGTCGCTGATGTCACTGGTGTCACTGGCGTTTGAGTGGAGGCAGGCGCTTGGGTGGTGGCAGGCGCTTGGGTGGTGGCAGGCGCGTGGGTGGTAATCACTGGAGTAAGTGTCTTCACTATCGTTTGTACTGAAGCAGAAACTTGAGTTGAAACTGGAGTCAAGTCGGTACACGAGGTTGTGCTAGTACCCCCTGTAGCTTGTATGTTTTGTGTGTTTTGTGTTTCCGCCGTGACAATGGCCCCGGTCTGGCCAGCAGGTGAGGTGGTGGTAGCAGCTCCAGTGAAAATACTGGTGGAAGTAGATTGTGTCGTTGCCCAAGGTCCGTCATAAACGGTGAACGTATAAGTCACACCATTGGAGATAAAGATCTCCACTGGAGGCAACATGATAGTTGTGGTGCCGGTGATATATGTTTCAGTGGAAGTCACAGCAGGTGCAGTAATGTATCTTGTGATCATCACCGGAAGAGCAACAATAACTTGCAACAAAGCAAGAAGGGTGAGAAGAAACTGCATTTTGTGTTTTTAACTGTTTATGGAGCTTTCGGGTTGCTTTTCTGTAGGGGTGTTTTTCTGTAGGGGTGTGTTTCTGTAGGGGTGTGTTTCTTGTAATGATGTGGGGTCTCAAACTGAAAGATGTAATTAGCAGTTGATAAGGTGAAGAGGTGGTAGGTCAACTTCGTATTAAGACAGAAAGTAACAATGTGTGAAAGTAAGAAGCTAGTAAAAGGACAAGCTCAAAAGCAGTAGTGGCAAAGTAAAAAAATAAAAACATCAAGGGTCTATTGGCTACTTATAGTAGTATTTAGAACCCAGATCTGCATTGGCAATTACCAGATCTGAAGCTTTTCGCTGGCTGCGAAACGGTGCGAAACTGGTGCTTGCTTGGCCCAATTGGGTAAAGTGCGTCTCTGTGTGCAGGATCCGACAAGCACAATTGGACATTTTAGGCAATAGCCAACAATGCGCAGCGTGGCTGGCTCCAGATCGGGTCCAGATCGGGTATCATGAGTGATGTAGATGTTGGATCTTGGAAACAATTCAACCCGATTTGGACTGATTTGCCAGTACAGCTAGTTGAGGCGTTTGATCCCAACGGTTTTTTTGAGATTTGGCTTTCATGTGTGAGCTTATGCTTTTTATGTGTAACTAAACCTTGCGTTGCGAAAACCTTTGCGTGAGCAAATGCTAAAAACGCTCGAAACATGTAATTGCAGAAAATTAAACCCCCCGATAAAAAATACAATTCCGGATAGCGTTTATTAAAATTACAAATACGGGGTTCAGAAAAGTATGGAGACCAGAATTCTCGTATTTTCAGCGAATAAAAAGCCATATTTTCCTTGTGTATCGGCCAAAACTACCCTTGGCCATTGTTTCGAATCGCTGGCCATTTGCATATAAGCACAGAACAGAACATGGAACAACAGTAACTGCAAAGCGGCCAACGGTCGATGCGCCAAAGTGTTGTGCATTCGGGAAACAAAATGGTCCAGCCAAGTGTTTTGTATGTGGCGCAATTAGCTTTAAAGGGTGTGATATATTTGGAATTAGTAGTAAATAGTTAATTATTTTTTGGGGCACGCCTAGTAGGCTTAGTGCTGTCTGCTCTATAAATGTCGCATCCAGCCAGCAACATAGATGGAGGCAACCCAGGAGTTGCAAAAACAGGCAACGCATTGGTCCCAGTAAGATAAGCCATATAGGTTTTAGAGAATTGTGGAATTTTCCGGCATCTTCGGTATAGTGTGCTTATTATTCGGGTTTGGTTTATGCACTTCATATGTTGTACGGGGTCTTGTTCCAGTTGCGATAACGCTTATACTTGCGATTACCTTTCTATAAGAATATTTACTGGGTAACATTTGGAAGTCCCTCAATATCATTCTCTTTGAGTGTGATCCTCTTTGAGTGTGATCCTCTTCGAGTATGATCCTCTTTGAGTTTGATATTCTTTGGGAAATACGCCAAATCGCTGTTAAAAATCCCTCCCAAAGCCAGCCAACAACGCCAAAGCATTATTAATTAAATATAATTGATCACTGATATTTATACACGTTTCGGATCTGGTGCTAGTGCTGCGAAAACCACCAGGTTGCCAGACTAGCGTCTTTCACCCACCACCACCAAACTTATACTCCACCACACTAAGCCAACAACTCAAACACCTGCTCCAAAGTATCCTGTTGTAAAGCTCCGCTAGCCCGCAAGTACTTCAAAAGAGCCTTCACCAATTGGAGGATTTGATCGTTGTTCAAGTTGAACACAGCCATTTGCAAGAGCTTGCTCAAGCTGATGTTAGAGCCCGCAATAAACGTCTGGATGTACAAGTAAGAGAACGAGCCCATCAAAAGCTGGCAGTCGAAACGATCGGTCATACCTCCATGGCCAGGAATGGTATCACCAAAGTCCTTAATGCCAAAGGCTCTCTTCAAGCCACTAGCGAAAAAGCCTCCAAAAGGAGCAATCAAAGAAGCAAACGTAGCAAGAACGGCCGCGTGGAAGTACACGGGCTTGAAGAAAATCACATCAATACCCACCGTTTCCGCGATGTTGGCAGGCAACTGGTACAACTGGGAAACGAACACCGGGTTGGGTTCACAGTGGGGGTAGTTGTAAATGGTGGTATTCAAGTTGGTGGCTGGACAGATCAAGTAGTCGGATTTGCTCAAGAAATAGGAAATAATCACTGCAGCAAACCCCGTGCATATCCAAGCACCAAGGAAACCTTCCACGGTTTTCTTGGGGGAAATCTCAATCAACTGGGTTCTGCCAAAAGTAATACCACAAAGATAGGCGAAAATGTCGTTGACAATGACCAAGGCCAGCGGAAGGAAAAACCAGAAGATGCCTGATAAGATGTTATCGATAATGAGATGCGACTGGAACACAACAATCACCAACGTCATGTGCGAAGCGCACAATTGGGCAAACTGGAACTTGTAGAAGCCCTTTTTCAACGTCGAAACAAAGAAAATGAACCCGGCAAGGTACATGGAGTACGAGATCATCTTATGGTTCTTATACCAGAACATCAACATGGACGACATGTGGATCTCATTCAAAAAGCCAAAAATCGACTCGCCATCCAAGTAGTACACGGTAGCAATCAAAAAGTACCAGTTCAAAAACTTGTTGTAAGGGAGGTTTTTGTCTCTGGCCGGTTCCGACGTCATAGTGATGATCTCCTTGAAGATGAGGATCTGGCAGAGCACCACGAAAAGAATGAGGGGGAAATGGCCCGACTGGAGGAGAATAAAGAACCCAAAGAGCATCACCAACGACCAAATGGTTCTGGTGACAAACGCCTGCTTTTTCTTTTCTTTTTCATTGACCACAGGTGCCTTTTGCTTGGGTTGCAGAGATTCTGAGACATTGGACTTTTTTGACTCCACCACTGCGGCCGGACTTGCGGGGAATTCTGTATTTGGGGTTTCCACTGGGGGTTCCGCTGGTTTTTCCAGGTTTAATTTCTGCGGGTTTGAGTTCTCCATGATTAATTATTTGGGGCACTCTTCTATTTTTTGGTTTTGGGGGGAAAATCCTTAACAACTCGATTCTATAGTGCTGCTTAGCAATTAGGCTTTGGAATTTCAGTGCTCAGAAATTTGGGAAGGCTGCGCACAACTCGAGCAGACAAAATGGGCCAGGCAGAGAAGCAAGGAAAAATGAACAGGGAAGAAACAAAAATATGGTTACTTCTCAAGAAGATGGATCGTTCTGGCTTGGGCCGATAGGAAAAAAATGTCACACGGCTCTTCCAAGAGTCACAATAGTTTCTAGCACAAGTTAGCACAAATTAGCACAAGTTATCACAAAATATTCGTGGCAACGCTGTGGAGAAAAGATAAACAAGAATCGCCAGAAAGATAGGAGAGTGAGAGGCTGGTGCTATACAGAGGACTTCTTGTCGGTGGGTCGGTTGCGCGATGTAGGATAGGCTGGTGAATGGGCCCGCCGCCGCCGCCGCGTGAGAAAAGGTTGGGTGGTTTGGACATATATGCAGTGCGTATGATTTGGTTCTGCACAGGGGAACCAAAAGAAAGCACAGAAGAGAAGGGGGACCCCCTATCGAAGTCGTCAAAGAATTATGCTATGCCTTTTACTCTTTTCTTCGATTCGCCCTTCTTTTCTCTCCATTGTAGAAGTATCTGACACTCTCTTTGCTTGTTATCTTGCCTGCGGGATTACCGTATGCCTGCATGTTGGGGTCGCAGCGGAATACATTTCCCATTCACCGCCTCCTATGCCGTCCGGGGCTCAACATAGCCGCCAAAATCATGTGCAAATGTAAGACAAGATGTTCAAGGACATGGTCAAATGTTTACTGCTATGCAGGTAGATCATAGGAAAATATACCGGGACCAAGCTACTTTACCAACATGATTGGGTATCTAAATCCCACCATTTAAGTTTGTTTTGCCTTGTTTGTTCCGCTTTTCATTACTGTGTCCCTATTTTATCCCCCTCGAACGTTTTCAACACTATGCATGTGGTTCTTAAAATTACTGTGCATTATCTCGTCACGGACTGGGCAGTGTGTTTGGTAATAATCACCTTGCCTATGAAATGTACACATTTGATACTTTTTGGTGGGAGCCACGGATGATATCCTCGGTAAATAGCCAGATATACATGTCTTCAGACGGATCCTTTAAATATTATGAAGATTTCGAACAGTTCGCAAAATGTTAGTGATACGAAAAAGATGTTGCAACCCTTTGGTACTGTTGGTGTGAGTGATATCCCTGCATTTAGTGAGTTTCCTAAAGGTTGGCATCACCGGCGAGGAATTCGCGTGGTAGATGAGTATTGTTCAACACAGCTCCGCCCCAAGAAAATATATTCTTTTAGTCGTTTTCACATAGTTTTATATGTTGTGTGATATTTTTCAGTCAGCTTGTATATATAGAATATAATTTGTGGTATTGCTGGAGTAATACTAGCTTGAAATGCTTTGGGTTGATTTACGCGCAAAGATTAACAAGAAGAGCAGTTTTCTCCACCAATGCCAGTTGTTACATTATTATAATTCGACGAAGACATTCCCTTCAACAGAAAATCTTCATATTCATTACCGCTAATGTCTGAAAAGTCTTTTTTCTTTTAGCAATTTATGTTTAATTATCAGAATCTCGGTCCTCGTTTGGTGCTCTTTCCATTTACCCAAAGCTAAGTATGCATCAATATGATAATGTCTCTTGGTTTAAGAGTTACCAAATTTTCTTCCAGTTTGGTAGTAATATCCGCACGAGGCTACCCGATATGGATATTGTACAAAGTTACAGGGCAGGTATTCAGGCTGCAAATTCCTTTGAATGCTCAAAAGAAGGCCTGCAAACACACCCCACCAGCTAACTTTTGAGGCACCTCTTTTTTAAATAGATCAACATTTTATTTCCTCTTAGAACCTTAATTATCTTCTACAAAGCTGAATGAATTTCGGTATTGTAACAGCCGATTCCTGTAGTAAATGATTCTCGAACACTGCGGACCTCTCGCGTCGTGCGCGGACCCGTTGTGGTTAGACTTTCCCACGACCTGAATAACCTATCCTGAGCGTTATTAGCATGATTAATCTGAGTGAATCCTGGAAATCCTGGAAAAGAAATCCTTCGAGAGACAAAAATTTTGAAGATATGCTCATCTGTTTGCTACGCACAAGAATACTATGTTGTACTTGAAACATTTTAGTATGTGGAGACAAGTCCGCGACATTCGTCCGAATGTACTCTGCGCGCACGACATTAGCACGATGTCGTAGCACTTCGAAAAAACAAGAAATAAAAGAGCGCAGGGAAAAAGATGGTCTTGCCTCTTCTTCCATTATACCCACCTATCCATAACTGAAAGTTTTCCCCCGTATATGTCTACTATCCAAAACTTAAATTCATTCGGTATGTAACCAAGTACGGCACCTGGGTCCGCCCCGGAACAACCACCGGTTGTTTTTTTTTTTTTCTTGTTCCGTCTCTTACTAACCCTATAGATCCCTTCGCCGACACTGGTGATTCTGAAGCTCAGGAGACCAACTACATCCACATCCGTATCCAGCAGCGTAATGGTCGTAAGACCTTGACGACTGTCCAGGGATTGCCTGCCGAGTACGATTTGAAGAAAATCTTGAAGGTGTTGAAGAAGGACTTTGCCTGTAACGGAAACATCGTCAAGGATGCCGCTTTGGGTGATGTTATCCAGTTGCAAGGTGATCAGAGAGTTAAGGTTTCGGAGTTTTTGACTGCCCGGTTGCTGTTGCCAAAGAAGAAGATCAAGATCCACGGTTTCTAAAGTCTTTTATTGATGCCATGCTGGTGCGTGGCTTTGAGTGCGTTGTTGTTGCGTTTATAATTGCAAGTAGTCAACCATTGCTGGAAGGATAAAAATCATTGTAGGCAGAA
>JAJMAK010000298.1:0-20907 GCA_030572615.1 Metschnikowia lachancei | reverse complement strand
TTTGCCCCGGTTGTCGCGATTACTGGTCTTATAGTGGCATATATGCCCTAAATGTTGGCTTTTGCTTGCGCAAAAACATTGAAAGTAAGTAGAAAACATATTAACATTTTGATTCTCTTTTGCTCCGAATTTATTCGTCAACACGTAGATATTTTTCTGGGCGCAGTCTTGGAATTGAGGGAACATATCTAAAGAATGGACTTGGGTCTCTAGATTTAGAAAGGGCTAGAATATGAGCCACATAGCCAAAACCTCTTCATCGTGAGAGAATATCTCTCAGTCGGCCCGTTTCAATAAAACGTTAGTGACACGAAACTCTACATAGATTGAGATGTATGCCCCACTTAAAGATTCGCCATACATGATTAAATCAGGGATAAAACAATTGATAAAAAAGCACCCACAGAACACTGAGATTTCATAGTTCCGAGTTCACTGATCATCTACATTTGCTAAAATATATGTTGCAAAAATAAACGATGAATTAATTCCATAGTGAACGTCTTTTGTCCAACTAGTTTAATGAACTAGAAATTAGTGCGCGGTGAAGACACTGCCTCTGTGACAGGTGAAAGAATAAGCTGGAGTATACACTCTGTTGACACGGGATTCTAATTACCAAAAAAGATTGTTGTTCATATTTTTGATCTCTTCATTGATTCAGAAATTTGAAATATTATATATATTGAAAAGCATGTCAAGCATTTTCCTTACGACCTCATCTCATTGGGGCATTTCTAGGCCTCAGTTCTAAACAACGCGCGTTTAAATTCGCTGCCTTCCAGTCGCGTGCAATTTTATGGACATACACCCATTGGCCCAAAAAAAAACGCTCATCAAAAAGCACCATTTTCAATGACAATGGATATCACCAAAGACCATGTTGAGTATATTGCCAACACTCTTGAAACAAAGGTCGTCACATACCATACGGCCGCACGTGATTTGGGGATCCATGTATCGGAGTCCAAGGCAATTCTTCTGAGCTACTACCGTGCCAATAAATCGCGTGTTACGGCGTCGTTTGTGGCCACTGGAACGCGTCAGGGTAGCCTTGTGGTGCGTGTTTTTGACAGTGAAACTGATCTCACCGAAAAATGCAACCTGGAATTTGATACTGTGAAAACGGTTCACGTTTACTGCTTGCTGCTGAGCAACAACTCTTTCACCTCGGTGGATATTGCTTTGGAGGAGAGAAAACACGCTACTGATCTCTCAAAGTTGGCCAGCTACCATGCTTTGGGGCTTATGGAGGGCCCTGAACTTGAAAGAGCCTTTCCTGCAAATGCAAAAAGTGGATCTATTGCAGCTTCTGGGCTGCCCCTGGTGGAACCAAAGCAGAAATATGCTGGATCTGAAGAACGGAAACCGGACCCTGTGCCAAAGGCGGAAAAGGCTCCGGAAAAACCAAAATTAGTCTACCAGTCGCGTAAACAACAACAGCCAAAGACGTCTTCGATTTCAAATTATGTCTCTCGAAAGGGGGAAAAATCCAATATCATGGGATCTAATCCTCTGTCATCTGCTCTGTCGGGTCAAAAGAGACCTTCTCAAGATAAACCGCTGTACGAATATAAATCGAGAAAAGTGGAGAAACTGCAACCAAAAGAAAGGGTTGTGGTTTCGAATATAGACGCGGAAAATGAGGTTGCTGATGAAATCATGGAAGACGTGCCACCTCCAAAACCTTCAGTGACCGAAACGGAACTCAATGATTTGTTTCTTGATGATTTTACTGATGAAGACGAAAAAGACACCGCTAATCAAGATATGGAGATTGATCAGCCAATTGTGGTTGAGCAAGCAGAGCAAGAATCCAATGTTGAAGACGCGCAAAATAAAGACAACGAGGAAGAGACCCAGCCAGAACAGCAGCTACCTAAGGATGATATTTGGACATCGATGTCTTCCAAATCTCCGGCCCCAGAATCCGTAGTAGAGAAAGAGAAGAGTACAGTGCCTGAAACGACTGTTGATGAAGACGGATACTTTACTCTGTACAAAAAAAGTGAGCCCAAGCCAGAACCAGCAAAGAACAAGACACTCAGGAAACCCCCGCCAAAAACCACCAAGCCAAGTAAGAAATCCGATGGCAAGTTGAAGCAGGCATCTCTCATGAGTTTTTTCGGAAAGAAGTGATGTTGGAGCTTACCGCTGCTGACTAGTTTTCCATGGCTCCAACTTGAATTTTGACGGGTTTCGTTTACAAAATTTACTTTTTATTTCCCTCAAATGGTGCTGATACTTTTCGATATAGAAGATCGTTCAAAAAAAGATTAAAATGTTTCAAGTACCCGGGGGTTTGTTATTTCCTGTGTGGCCTTATGTCATTTCCGTGTGTCTTTTTAATTCTTTGAGGGTATTAAGGAGGTGGAATGTTCGACTGAAACGTTTAGCAGACATGGTCCCTTGATTGCATGGGTATTGATCCTGTCTTGGTTGGTAAATTGGGAGATATGAACGAGCCATTTGACCCACGGTTACCAAGTGTATTGGCAGCACCATTCCTGGGTTCGTGTTTTTTTAGGGACTGATACTTCCGACCTGACGCAGCTATTGATTTCTATCTTCTTAGTGCAAGCAAGAAAAATGGGAGTCTCGCAAGGGAAATCATTTCTGGTCTGGCAAAACCAAACTGGATGGCCCTACTTTCAGACACAGAAAGAAGATGTGATTTACTACCAAGCTCCCACACAATAAGCAGGCTATCGATGTGGCTACGAAATTCTTTTTCCCGGGAAGTATCTCATTACTACATTATTTTTGTCGCAGCTAGCTTTATGTTAAATACTTGGGCGACTCCCTGTTGACCGTCATGGATGAGATTTAGGTTTTTTGCTGACCGGTTTCGGGGGATACAGACCAATTTACCTGGTATAATCACCCATATATGATGGACGAAAAGTGCTTTGGGAGCTACGTATATTGGTTTATTGCTTTTTGTGGTTTGCACGAAATTGTTCAAGAGATTCCGAAGGAACGGCATCCCGCGCAATGGTTATGCGTCCCTTGAGGAAACTGGTCTTTTCGGTCTTCCAGCCCCAAAGGCCATTTCTTTAGCTGATAATATATACAAATGCCGGGGAATAATGCCCCTATTCGATTAATCAAGAAGAATCACCATTATTCAGGCATTCGAACATTGCAAGGTCCAGAAGTTAAAATGTTTAAATCGGCATTCTTTATCAAATTTACATGCGTTGCGATGGACGCTCATAGGTCGTTTGCTCATAACGGCTATTAATTATCGGCACCGGCCAAACTAGATCCACAGCAGGAAAAAAAAAACCTCGTCACGTGAACACCCCTGCTATGTTTTAGTGTATGTATTTTCCCGTATTAAGTCTACCTCCACAGCCAGAACAGCATACGCTTGCTAAATTTACAGAGTTATGGATATTAGCTCAAGGTAGTGGAAAGCCTATAGAACACAATATTTGTCTCGCGGTTCCGCTACGGGAATCTCAGTGTATGTTGCTAAGCATCATCGAATCCACAGGTAAATCTGCAGCAAGCTCACTTTACACCGGCTCTTTAATTCCAGTGCATTGAGGCGGCACAGAATAAGGTTATAAGGATGAGGAACCATATTGTTGTAATGAGTTCCTTCTGGAAAGCCAGTCATTTTTGATTTTTGTTGACATCATTAGGCGCAATCTTATGGAAACTCTCACACTCCCCAAAATCTTTATCGTTTGATTCCCATATCCTTTTTTTCCGCTCTTTATCGTATAACGTGCAATCTGGGCAGCATTCGTTGGTGAGGAATCTATATGCCGCCTCAAACTTTATCTGCCAGGATAGACGCCGCCCATTAGCCTAATGGGGAAAAATATGAGCTCCATTTGCAGGATCCCGGCCACGTGACCTGCCGCTTTGGGAATGTCAACGCATGCACTTCTCTGCAATTGGATACATTGTAAACTGACCAGGACCAAAAACGGCCACCTTGGCCGCACTATTTCACCTAACCTTTTTTCAGGTTTTTTTGAAAGTCAACTCACCCAAACTTTAATACCTCGTTAAAAACCTTAATTTAGCTTTATAGCTGGCCACTCTTTTGTACTTCATCTCTTCCACTCGGTCAATCGCTCATTTTAGTGGACACCCAGGACGTTGCTTATCAGGTCATCGACGAAAAAAAAAAATAAACAGCAAAGAACAAAAGAACAAAATATAAATACTAGTGACAGTTTATGAGCAACCACAAAACTTCCCCATCATGAAAAAAGGAGTCGATTCTCCTGAACAAAAGGGATCTCAGCTCTCTCTTCACCATCGGTTTTCGCTTTCGTCGCTCTTGCTCCGAACGTCAACCACCAGTTCTGAAGCAACACAGAAGATGTTATCTGAATCGCTCAATGCCTCAAAAGCATCTCTACAACTGACCGCCTCCACAACCAGGTTAACCAGTGACCCCGTAATAGAGGAGGACTTTGCAGATTTGGCGTCTTCCAACGAGAGCAATTATTCCGAGGATGATGCAAGAACTGCCGAGTCTATCTACTCAGTCATCCAAGAATACGAGCTTCTGCGACTGAGCTTTTGGTTCAGCGAAGACTTTGAAAATAGCCCCGAGAGCGCCCGGCTGGTGGAGGAAAACAGAGATGCGGTGGTGCAGCAAGCTTTGCTTTCGCCTCGGATTCCCTTTACTATCCCCGAGGAGGGGCAACCTGAACATGCCGGAAATTCCGGAAATGCTCTGCGACAGGCAGTTTTACCAGATTCCCGCTATAAATCCCCACAGTTGCGGGGGCCTATTGGCCTTCCTCGCAATATCCGAAGCCCGTCGTCCGAAATGTCTCAACTGAGGCCTTCTCCCCCACAGAGATCAGAAAATCTTCCCTTTCCAAATCGGTCTCCCTTGATAGACACTTATGAAATTAATGCGTTCGGAAAAACTCCATCACCACAGGTCCTGGACTCTGTGGGAGATTCCGACGGAACTACGTCGTCACGGAATTCAAGGGGAAACAGATCTTCCCTTTCAAGCGGCGAGCTACTAAGTCGGTTGGAAGTCACTTCTTGTAAAAGTTCTCTAAGTAGCAAGAGAAACTCCGCGGGGTCAGAGCTGGCCCACCAGACACTTATTGCCGAAGTCGATTTGGAAACGGAACTTCCCGTGATGGTATACTCTGTGCACGACAAAAATGAGAGACAGAATCGCTGGTCTGCGTATGAGAAGACACTGCGAGTGAGTCTACCTCAAGGCTCAAGACACCCACCAGCCATACCCATTCAGATCCGTGAGGGTACCAGTCGGGCTCGGCGCGTTTCTGTACTGACTGTAAGTGTTTCATCGCCCAGTGCTTCGGCGCCTAGTCGAAAGGTTTCGCCTGGTCTGGTTGCATCTCCAGAAAATACCCCCAGGGCCCGAAGCCTCATACAAATGAATACTGTAAACCCGCCTATACCCTTGCGTCTGCTTCTGGCGCGAAACTCCGTGGTTCTTTCGAGCAACAGTCTGTTGGGAAGTAACCTGTTTGTGTTTGCTAACGAGCTGCCCAATTCTGGGTCCAGGTCTACGCCGAGGTCTGGGCCTACTGGGGCCACTGGAGCCACTGGTCCAAATGGATCATCTCCCGGTGTATTCAGTAACATCAGCGGGGAGATTCCCGAAAGTAGCCAGGGTGGAAATCCAGGGGCCAATTTAGAATCTACGATTTTTGACAGGAACCCCACAGAACAATCTCCTGCTAGCGACTCTAAACCAAAGCGTTCGGCAGGCGAAAATGCAGAAGCAATCCACACTCCCATACAAACAGCCATTTCGTCTCCTGCACCATCCATAACAAGAGACTCGAACGAGAGACTGAGACAACATGAAGAAATGTTCTACAATGAAAAATCAAACCATGGTGCGCACACACAGCAGCCCAAATCGCTTAACATGCCGTGGTCCAAATGGTGCGGCATGATGATTGCAGCATTAGTTGTTGTGCCGATATTTTTTCTTTTACCATTTGGGGTGTTTGACCACGGGGGATTTTTCCGGGCCTCCGACCGCTCCGCACTAGATGAGAAATCTGTGCTAGCAAATTGGCGCTTCCGGAGACGGTATACGCGGGTGCAAAAAGTCACCAGTTTTTTTCTTGGTTTGGCTTGGATCCTCGTGGTGTTGGCCATGATTAGTGTCGGCTTTGGCGTAGGTCTAACGCGACTTAGGCCCGGTTAGGGCCCGGTTAGGCTGAGTCAAACGAGTTTATTTCCTTTTTTTGCCTTTTTTTTTCTTTTCTTTTTTTGCCTATTCCCTTAAGTTTTTTCTTTTTTCTTTTTTTCTTTTCCCTACTTTTTTTTCTTTTCTTTGCTCCCTTAATTCCTAATTTTCTTTTCTCTTTGTTTATAATATCAGACAATAAAGTTAAGGTTTCGGTGATTATTCATAGTGAGGGCACCTGACCAGTGCTCAGCTGAGATTAGATAAGATTTGGTCCAAGCCTGATCACTGCTTTCTCACATGGAAGATTAAATACTCACGCTAAGCCTCGTTCCCAAATATCGGCAAATCAGTGACTTGCTTTCAGCCCGCATCTTTAAATCCTAAATACCAGAAGGATCCCCAAAAATCAGATCTTTATTGCTTTTCTGTGGGTCAAAACGGCATCAGCCGGAACTAAGGAAACCTCAACCGGCAGGTTTCGGATCCGCTAATGCCACGTGACCCTCACCACTGCACCGCACCGCCTGGGGAAGTCTTTCAATAACTGTATCGTCTAATCAATTCAAATATATGTATATATGTAATCAATAGCAATATTATAGGACTGCCCCGTTACTACTATCACTGTTAATCCGTAAAGGAAAAATTCTACTCAACACCTCTCTCCAAATCTCCGATTTTGCCGACCCGTGCGGACATCGACGAACCCCGACCCCACGTCACGTGAGAAAATCGGTTCTGCCCTAAATCTTGTTCCGCAGTTCATTCCGGCGCCTTGTGTGTGCGTTAGTAAACTCCATACTTTTCTGAGATTTACTTATTTATTTTCTTACGTGTGGGGATTTGCATCTATTCGCTTTATTTGGTATACTCTAGCGTGTTCTGAACCTGAGCTTATTTTCCTTTTTTTTTTTGTCGTTTTGATCTCACGGCAACAGGCCCTATAAAACATCCATTGTCACATATCTTTCTCCACGTTTGCAAGCGACAGTTGCCAGTTTTTTCGACCACACTAACAAACGCCCCACCCGACCCCACCCGTACCACACCTCGGTTATCTCTGTCTCGTTTACTTACAGGCAAACCCAAAGAAACAAACTTCAACGCCTAGAACCCTTTTTTTCTTTTTTCTTGTTCTTCTTTTCTTCTTCTGCTATTTCCCGGCGGTGATTATTACTTTATAGTCACTACGCCGTTCACATATACCCGCTCAGAAATACCCGCCGAAGATGGGGAACACGCCCACAAAGGAAATGCGTCCGAGATCATCGTCGCTCCTGGCATACGGGTCTGCTTCCGGTTCTGCTCAAGCAGCAGCTCCTGGTTCAAGGAGCTCCCGTAGAAATACTACGCTGGCGTCGCTGGCTGTGTCCAGCAAAGCATCGGGAAAATCCGAGGAAAAACTTCGTGCAAAGGAAAAACACGCGTTGGATCTAGTTGTTCGGTTCCGTGAGAACGTTGATGGTGGCTATTTGGCCCCGTATGGCACATACAAGCTGAACCTCGACTTCGATACCAAGATCGTGCGAGATCTTGTGGTGGCGCGCCGGCTTGCCCCTTTCTATACGCCATTGCAAGATTTCGATGACAGCTGGACTGAGGACGAGATCGTCGCTTTGGTGCGCCAAAACCCTCTCCATGCGTTGGACTCTGCGTATGGGGACGATGAGGAGACGGAAGACTTGGACGACCACAAAATACACCGTTCACAGAACTACTTTAAGCGACAGGAACAGAAACGCCGCATTCTGGAAATGCTTGCCCGGGTAAAAGAACAACAGCGTATTTGCGAAAACGAGTACATCCAGGCCCGAACTACTGACGGCGGCAATGATGCAGATCTCTCCTCTCGGGACTTGATTCTAAAGCTCTATCGTGATGCAACCGAGTGTCCCATTTGCTTTCTTTATTTTCCTTCCCCGCTTAATTACAGTCGCTGTTGTCGGCAGCCGATCTGTACTGAGTGCTTCGTCCAAATCAAACGACTAGACCCTCACCCCCCACACGATGAGCCCGGATTGGAACAGGCGCCTGGGCCGGCTAGACAAGATGAGCTCCCTCACACACTCATTTCCGAGCCAGCTAATTGCCCGTATTGTGCAATGAGTAACTTTGGAGTCACGTACGAACCCCCACGCGATGTACATGTTGGACGTGGGTCTTCAACCAAACCAAGCGAATACTCGGAGAAATCATCAATCAATGCTATTCCAGAACATGCCGATGGATCCATAGATTTTTGTGAAGATTCAACTCAGCATTTGAAAGCAACAACGGCTTCAAATCAGCGCAAACCAAGGCGTAGGTCATCTGTTGCGGCTGAGTCGGACTTGGTGATCACCACCGATGATATACGGCCTGGATGGGAGCAAAAACTTAGTCTTGCCAAAAGTAGGTTAGCGAGAAAGGCTGCTGCCGCCAGTGCTATACATGCTTCTAACCTTATTATCAGAGATGAGGGATCATCCTCGCGGAATGCACAAGATCAAAATACAGATTATATAATGTCGCTCGAGGATAGAATGATTCAGGAGGCGATGAAACTACTGCTTCTCGACGAGGAGGAGCGGTTGGCAAAAGAACAAAGGGAGAAGGAGAAGGAGAAGGGTAGAAGGAGGTAGCTGCGTCTCACTTTACAGGCACATGGTGGAACTCTCACACACCGTGAGAGTCACGGTGAAAGTTGAGACAAGGTAAGAGTGAGTAGTCCTGGCAGGTTCGCTTGTCCGAATTCGACAGCTTATTGCTAGCGTAAATATCATAGCGCATGTGCAAATTACTTAGGTTTTGAGCTACGAATTCATACTCCAATGCTTAGAACAATGCGGCGTGCAGTCATAGAAACCAACACTCAAAAGTGAGAGTGCAGTGCGAGTAACCCCGGCTGACTGACAGTCTGGCACTAACACCGTTAAGCCGCACGCGTCGGTGTGTCCCAGGTGTGAAGTTGTGAAGGAGTAACTTCGATCTTTCATACAGTGTAGTTCGCGTTCACACGCCATTTCGAGATCCTGCCATGTCCCTTTTGGAAGGGTGGAGGGGCCGGAAAAAGGGGGTACAGGTTTTTTTTTGTTTTTTTTGTTTTCACCAGAGCCAGGATTTTCGCTGAGGATTGCTAACCAAGCGCGAAGGAGTGGTGCATATGGGAAGGGCCCAGGAGTAGACGCAATGATGATCTTGGCGAGTACAATCCCATGTTACATATTCTTAACGGAACTTTAGTGAGGCAATAGTTGGTAAATCAATAATATAAAAAATAAAAAGAATCATCGAATTATCGAATCGGCACATAGCTTCAACAAAAACAAACCTGCTCTTTTCCTCATATTTTTATGCGTTGTTCAGTACTCTACTTTTTTTCTTCGTTTTGGGAGAAAAAAAAATGCTGGCTCAAACCTGCCTCCTGTTTACTCGCGCGCATAGGTATGAATAGACGCGGCTAGGGGTAGTGATGCTCGATCGATTACTTCATAGACGGTAATGGTACCTTAAACATTTCAGCTTTTCACTTCATTTTTATGATACTTGGTGGAAAACGCCGTCCGTTTTTAATTTACTTTCTTTTGTTTATATAAAAGAATCAGAAGACTTTAGGACCCCCTGGGGTCTAATACCCACCTCGATAACAGTCAAGAAAAGTTCCAAGGCTCAAAAAATGGCGTCGCAGTTGCAGCCATCGTTCACATGCCGAGCGCACATGAACCTATGCGAGATGCGGATAACCGGGTTGAGGTGACCAGCACCGTGCATAAGATTCCGTGAAAAGTTTCAATACTACGAAGGCCCGATGCACCTGTTGCCAAGGTCCGCTTGACCTTGCGTGTAGTGGCAGAGGTGGTCTTTCGTGGTCGTCTTCGTGGCTTTTCTTACTTGATGCGTGTCATCTGATTAACTATAATAGTTATATACCCTGCATTCCTATATCACATTGCAAATTTCCGCCAGTGTGTTTGGAAATCTTTCTTTACTGTATTTGTCTTTGATCTATAAAACGGCTGAAACCAAACTGAAGCTTTGTCGGGCCCGATTCAAAACCACACGTTCTCATCCATGAAACACTCTTGAAACACTCTTGAAACACTCTTGAAACACTCTTGAAACCCACCTGAAACTTATCTCCTACCACATGACGAAGTCTGTCACGCAGCTGGTATCGGTGGCTTTCCCGCCGACAATCCACCCCATGACCGATCTCGATACCCATACCCTGTATGTGGCCAAAAGGGAAGTCGATCTTCTTCCGCTTCGCCGCGTGCTTGTGAATAGGCGACGATTACGCGATTCCGTCATTTTGCTTAATGATATGTCTCCGCAAAGTATGTCGGTGCTCCTTCGTATTAAGCACGTGGCGCTTGACTTCACCACCGACTTCGATGGTGATTGTGGAATCGTTCCTGGCCAGCGTTTTGTTGGACGAATTCCCCTGAGCCAAGCCGTGGCTGGCGGGGACTTCAAGTACCACCCAAAGGATAAACTTTTGGTTTTCCCTTACTCCACGTGCTGGATCCAGAATTCCAAGCATATGTGCCAGAATTGTATCTCGGCGATGTCGTCTGATTTGAGTGCCTATGAGACCCACCGCCGCAGCCCATGTTCCCACCATCTTGTGTACGGGAAACTGCTACATGGTGGGCTTCAGGATTATGTGAGGGTGCCTTTACCCGCCCATTCGCTTGTTAAAGTTCCCGAGCTGGTCTCTGTCCATGATTGCTGCTTTCTTTTCGATGTGGCACTCCCTTTTCTCTCTTATTCCGTCAATGTATTGGCTCCGTTAATGAGACAGCGTCCTACCGGCCGGATCTTGATTATTCTAGACGATTTAAAAAAAGAAGCCAACGATTGCCTCTTGGTGATCCGTCATCTTCAACTCGACCATTCACTCTTCACATTTACCGACACTCGCGTGTTGAAAGAACGACCCGAGCTCACGGAAAAATACACTAATAAGTTCCAACATGTTCTTGTTTTTGCTTCCAGTGCACATGCTATAAATAAAGCCGTTGAATTTGGCGGACACACAAGTACGCAGGGGCTCATTTCTAGGCTGACTCTTTCACTTTTCCGCAACCAAGACCAGATTGTTTCTTGTCCAGACTACCGCAAGATCTACCGGTATACCTTATCTTACAAAGATAAATTTCTATTAGAGCAATTGTTGGTGACATTGGCCTCGCTTAGCGCCGAAGATCGGGCCTCCAATACGCCTCCTTCCCCACAAAGCTTCGAGGTCCGCCTGAAAACCGCAGCTTCAAGTGGCTTGCTGTTGACCAGTGGCTTGAACTATCTGACGGAGTCGGTGGCATGTTCGCTTAATTCTTCAGCTACAAAGCCGCTGTCCAAAGCACCCAGCATTGTTGATAAAATCCCCACGCGTCCCACGCAAGAGCGTAGAACGTCGGATAATGGGCGTCGGCATGTTTCCTGGCTTCATTGTGACCAAGATCTTCGCCTATGTCTGGACGATAACTGCGTGCATGAATTGCTGAGCCGGTGCCACCAAACTAAGAACATTAACGAGTTGCTTTCTGGAAATTGTCAATTGCGAAGGGTGTTCTATACGCACCGACTGGCGTGTCATGTGAAGTTGAATGCATTTATTTTTTAGGAAGTATATTAGCTTGTCTGTAGTGTTTGTCTTGTCGTTCAAATCAAGCTTGGTTCTGATTTTGAGAACGGCATAATAATAATTTCGAACCCGGGAAACATTATCCCTCTGGTACGCCAACATCTTTATAGGAAATTAATTTAACAAAAAAAAAATAGTAATGCATAGAGAGATATCGACTTGGACAATGCATAGACATAGGTATATGCTGGATTGTACGCGTCTAATCCTTTTCGTAGGTTTCCTTGTGAAGTTTCCTGATTTTCTTGGCCCATGCCTTCACTTCCTTATCATAGAGTCCCAGTGGGACATCTGCAAGAAATTTGTCTTCCAACAACTGCTCCGGGGATTTTCTGAGCTGATCGTCTTTTATAAGACACAAGTCAATAAATGCACATAAATCTGGGTCGTATTTTTGATTTTGGGAGCTATCGACCTTATTTGTCAATGAGGGCGAATCTTCATTAACAATTCGTTGAAGCAAGTCAAGAATACCTTCAGGTCCGGTACTCTTGCGCCCGCTGTCGCCATTTTCTGTGTCATCGTCGTCTGCTTCGTTCCACGCGCTTCTACCAGATGCCAATTCTACAAGCATGAGGCCCATGGACCAAACGTCCGACTTGACACCATATGTGAGCCCCTGGATACGTTCCGGGGCCATGTACATAGAGGTTCCAACGAAGGTATCTGCCACGGCGACGGAATTGGTGAGTTGACGAGAAACGCCAAAATCACAGAGTTTAAATTCACCCCGATGTGACATCAAAACATTGGAGGGTTTGATGTCTCGGTGGATGATTTTGTGTGCTTTGTATAAGTAGGTCAATCCACTCAAAATCAGATACAGAAGTTTTTTGAGCACGTAAAGAGGGAACTGCTTGGGGGAGCATAGCTGGAGAATACTATCCAAAGCACCGCAATTACAGTACTCCATACACAATACAATGGAGTTGTTGGAGCGTAGAAATGCGCCATAGAATTCTATGATATAAGGAGAGCGGCACTCGTGCATTATCCGCAATTCCCGGATGATTTGCGTCTGTACTTCCAGCTTGGAGTCCACTAGCACAACTTTCCGGGCCATGGTTTTCTGCAGCGGCACGTGCAACACTTTCAGCACCACGCCGGAATTGCCCGACCCCAAATCTTTCAAGTGGACCAAATCCTCGTCACGCAAATTGAACGCAGACAGTGTGGTGGCCAAAGGCGTGCTGGGCAAGGGTGACTTGTGAGCAGCAGGGCCCGACTTATGCGCCGGGTTTAGGGGCAGTTTTATTGGCGAAATGGAGCTGATCACCGTGCGCCGTTTTCGATGAACAGCAACATTCTGCGGGGTGGCTTCCGGGGTATGAGACGATAATTCCAATTCCTTCAACGAGTCAATGAACTCTTGAGGGGAAGTTTGTGCATGAGAATGGTCGATATTCAACAAAGGTGCAGGGCGAGGGTGTCTTTTTTTGGGCTGGCTTTTAAGTGCCGTCAAGCGACCGACCTCGTCGGAATAATCCGGAGCATTGGAGACTATGTGATCTACAGTGACGTTGGTGGTGGGGTCGGCAACACCATTTCCAAAGCTTCCCGGGGTGGAGTCCAAGGGGCTGAAGGATAATTGCTTGACGTTTTTGCGGTTGAGCGATTTCGGGGGTATAAGAGGCTCGCTAAATGGAGGGATTGGGGGGAGGTCCTTGTCTTTTGCTGACGATAGTGAAGTCAGCGAATTGTTTCTGTCGGTACCCATAAAAAGGTCTGGATATGACATGATGGGTTTTATTGTGGAATGTAGACAAAAAGAAAGGGAAACCAAAAAAAAAAAAAAAAATCGTGCTGAGGTACACGTGAAGTAGTGAAAAAGTCGAGGTGGTGAAAATAAGTGTGAAACCGAGATAAGTAGTTGAGACAGAATGAGTGAGTATAATGCAGATAGTGCTGGTGGTGTTCTACGCGCTTCGTCGATCTTTTGATTCGCTTTCTTAGTTTTTTGCTGTTTTTTGCTGTTTGTTTTGTTGTTTTGTTGTTTTGTTGTTTTGTTGTTTTGTTGTTTTGTTTTTATTTTGCCTTTTTGCCTTTTATTATCATAATCCCAAGGCACGCATGACCAATTCCGTGCTGCAGAGGGATTCAGAGGACCTCTAACATTTGCAACACAGTATATGAGTGTAGCGGCTTTCATGGATGGTGTTACTCAGGTGCGAGTGTCCGTGAACGCGCGGCGCAAATAGTAAGGAAGCAACATTTAGACTTCACGTGGACCAATTGGGTAGGAACTCTTGATGAATGTGTTTCCTCATAATTTAATAAAATAGGGCAGGCTTGGATTTTTGGCTTTTGTGGCAAATTTGGGAACCCTCTCTTCTTTTTAAAAGGAAAACCAGCCTCTATATTTCCATGCAGCCAGCACTGGACATTGCACCAAAAGTGTTTATGTTTTGCTCGACACTGCCGCGGCACACGCACCGTGAGAATGTCGTATATACTTGATGTTAAGCAAATCAAGCGCTTTCGGCTAAACCAAAGTCGCTTGTTTGAATATGACTAAAAAGCCGGCGCAGTAAAAAGCCAGCATCCTAAATGGCCATCTTCTTTTTCTCTTTTCCTCTTTTTCTCTTTTTCTCTTTTTCTCTTTTTTGCTCTCCTTCTCCAATTGTTTCTACCTCTTTCTCGTCTAGGCAACTCTAGAGGTTGATTACTGCGCCTATAAACTTGGAATTATTTGCGTCGTGATACGAAGAAAGACCGTTTTCCGAACAATACGGAAAAAAAACAAGTTTCGTTGAGAATTTCAAAACTTACTTTGTTTCGTTTACCCAATTTGGCCGGCTGCTTTAACGAGCCATTTGTTTGTTTGTTTGGGTGCTTGTATTATTGTTGCTTCGAACACACGCACCTTACTGCGAACACATGAAGGAAAAATGTCGCGCCTGGCGCGCCCGCTACTTCCCACACATGGTTGCTTGCTAAAGTATCTGTGCTGCTGTACGCGATCCAAAAAAAAAATAGCTACACCATCAAAACATTAAAAAATATGACACACATTCATATAAAGATAAAACACCCCTATTTAAACTCACACATCTGCATAATATAAACTATTTAGAACACTACTCTGCTCTTCCGTCCATCTGGCTCCTTTTAATTCTGGCCCTTGCAGAAGATCCCTGTGGACACAAGATCCTCGTTCGTGTAGGTATTTTGTATTGGGGCCGACAATAGAGTGTTGAAAACAAGCTGCGGACCAATTTACCCGCCTTGCTCCGGCCGCATTGTTAATTGTGTTTTTTTTTTTTTGATTGACTGACTTTCACCAGAACTATTCTTGCTAGGTTTGCGGACCTAAGCCGTGTATAACTTTAGCCGGTTGTCGATGTGGCTGCTCCCCTCGGTACAGGCGGGTATGGCCGTGGCTCATACTTACTACCAAGGCTACTAATCACGAGGGTTCATGGGGTAGCGCACAGTGGTTCTAACACGCTCATAACGCACCCGCCCAATGCTCCTGTATTGTTTGCCGGGGTCCATTGTTGCATGCTACAATATTCCTTACTATATGCTACTTTTCTGTTTTTCTGTTTTGGGGTTTCTCCACTATTCTCTTTTCTTTTCCTATGTTGATCTTTTTGACTATCGGTGTGATGTCTAAAAGAGGTTATTTCTATTTTAAAGACAACCCCACCCTTCCCCTTTGGGCAATATACCAAGGTGTTCGAACAATGTATTAACCCCTTTTCGTTATCGGTTTTTATCTGCAGCACAAGCCAACTCAATTTTCTATTACCTTTGCTGATTTACGTTAAAGAATAATGTCTGTGGTATATTAAATTAAGTTAAAGAAGGAAGTGCTCTTGGGCTCAGCTACATACGGCTGTTGGAGTAATGAAGTCCGTTACGGTTCACAGGAGGGTAACCAATGTATTGCTGGTATCCTTGATCCATGTGGGGCTGTAATTGAGGAAGCTGCGTCATTGGTGGTTTGTAAATGTCACCAGATCCCTGCAATAGAGGCTGCATTTGTTGCATTTGTTGTCCGTAGCCCATAGGCATTTCTTGTTGTGGCATCGACATGCCTACACCTCCATAGCCAGGCATTCCAGGGTGCACGAGCATGGCGTTTTGGTCCATGGGAACATAGTTCATTGATGGCACAAGCACATTCTGCGGCATTTCTCCCATGTGGCCCCCTGTGTGTTGCTGCCCTGATTGAGGGCCATTATTGCCGTGGAGTCCTGACGTAGATTGTAATTGGTGTGGACCTTGATGATGCTGTGGACCTTGCGCACCCAGCGAGCTCTGAGCCATAGGCACTTGTGGCGGAAGAGCATTATCGGCGTCATTCGTGCCTTCAGTGGCGAACCCCGCTGAATTTCCCTTTTTCTTCTTTTGCCGGCAAGTAAAACACACCTTGTGTTTTCCCTGGTCTTCGGGAGCCAAGGCTTTGGCACAACGATTACAGTTGCCCATGCGTTCCAAATTGGTTCTGCGGATTTTATCGTTTTCTCGACATCGCTGGCATACTTTAAACGACCCGGCCACCGACGATCGTCGACTCTCGGGATCCTCGGACGATTCTCCATCGGGACTGTCATCTTTAATCAGTGACGTGATCGGGCCCGAACAATGCACGCACCGGCCTTGGGCGGCTCGATTAGCTTTTCGAATCCGAAGGCTTTTTCGGCATTGTGGGCACAACACAAATCTCTGTTGGTCCACGGGAATTTCACTGCCACATCGACGACATGCGCCCTCTTTATCCTTGGTCTTCTTTTGCCAGCGGCGCGATCTCTGTCTCTGCAAATCTCGACAATGGAAGCACAATTTAAAGATCTTGGGCTCGGTACTCTTTCCCTTTCCTGTCTCTTGGGGCGAAACAAGTCTCTGGACAAAATCTTTCTTGCATCTTGAACACTTGCTCTGGATGGCGTCGGGGCTGTTTGCATTCAATTCGGGTTGTTCTTTACGGGAGATTTCGTGTTGAACGTGCAAAGGAGGAATGGGTGGCACGAGGCCATTATTTTCTTTGGCTTTGGGTTGCCCGGAAGCAACAGGAGGAGGTATCATCATACCATTAAACGGGGTGGCGCCTGCACCGCCCGCATTGTACATGTTGATTCCACTGGCAGGGTTCAACCCATTGTTCATGATGTTTTGACCAGGTGCTTGTGCGCTGGGATACCCATAGTGGCCCTTAAAGCGCTTATCGTCCATATCACGCACCTGCAGCACAAACTCCTGGGGAACATAGCGTGGATCATTCACGTGCCCATGGCTCTCTTGTCCGGCTTGATTTTCCTGGAGAAATTGGCCAGGGTTTTTGATAGGGCCTCCTCTAACAGACAGACTTGGAGGATAAAGATGCGTTTGCGGAAAAGGATACTTCAAGTCCAAAGAGTTGGACTGACGGTAAATTTCGTGGTCATCTCCGAAGTAACCCCTCCGCATCTGGGGGCCAGGTGTTTGTTTCGGGTCAACCTGATCTAACATATATGGCTGGTCCATAATAAATAAACGAATGTTTTGATGAAGGAATGGTGAGAAGAAAAAATCTTCGGCAAATTAAAAGCGAAAGTGGGTTTCTAATGAAGGAGGTCAAAGAAATGAAGGACTAGCAAGGTTGGGAATGTGTGCACGAGAGCTACTAACCGGCCAAACTTTTTTGAAGGATTAAAAATTTGTAGGCAATGTCCGTGAATCCATGTGCAGCGAGAGACAATTGATAAAAAAAATAGGAATCAATCCTTGTGGCGCAGGCGATTGCTCTTTTATAGTTAAACGACTTTGGTTTAGAGGATAGTCCAGAACGTTGAATAAACGAAAGATGAATGGAAAAGAAAAATAATAAAAAAGAAAGAGAGCAAATACCCCGGCAGGCAGCAAAAGAAGCACTATATACGTCAGGCGACAGACATGAAGCCAACGGTACCTGACATGCAAATATGTGAGATTTTGCGCAGGACGTGAGTAAGTAAAAATGATCTCAGAAGATTGCGCTATTAGAGTACTGCCCGATACATGCCGGACGACGCATGTCGCAAGCATACGCGTACAATTGAAAGTCCATCCACGGAGATAAACAGGCTGCTCCTTTATAAATCCGGCAAGAATTGCCGCGAAAAAAAACAACACACATATCGTGTGGCTTCTAGCACATCACAGACCAGATAATACGCCAAAAAAACACTCAGCCGGGCATTTCAGCTCCCCCCGTTTTCCTCTCCAATTAAACGGAAGTGGTTTAAAAAAATAGAAGAATAAAAACAAATCACAACTCGAGTAAAGTCGTCCGATAATTATTCTTAGAGGCAGTGCTCTTGTTCTTGAAATGCATACAGTCTACTGACCTACGTATATGAGCTTACAACCATACATGCGGGAAGAGCCGTGAACTCAAGGGTCTAGTGCCCAGGCAAATTTTCTTAGTTATACACGCTCTTTTACACCCGCTTGTGCTCGTGCATATACGCTTCCGGGGATAAGAATAGGGGAATATAATGATGTAGTATAATTTCATACTTTTAGGTCCACTCATCTAAGATAAAACGAGACCCATACCAATACATTCAACTTTTTTCATATAGGATGGTAGTTGTACCTTTAGTTTAGTGCTGGACCAGACGGTATAACACCTTCAAGTGAGCTTTTTTTTTCCGCGGATAAGCAATAAGCTTAAAATAACAACGCGACATTTTATTGTTTGTAGTGGCTTACACACAGAAAGTGCCGTGCACGCGCGTCATACATAATTGCGAAAGCCTCATTGAGTGCAGACTTTTCACAACGCGGGGCCAGTGCCGTGAAAAGAACTTTCGAAGACGTGCACATGAGCCTTTTGCTTTTGTCTTGTCTCATGGCGCCGTATACGATTGCATCTGGAACTTCCCTTGTGCCATTGTTCAGCTCCCTTTATTTTTAGCAAATCAGGTAGTCGTGCATTACCTACACAGCCTGTGGGGATTGGTGTGGCTTCAGTTAAAGTGTGGGGAGAGTGAAGAATCTATGACTTAAGTGCGTAGAGTGGCTTCGAGCCGCACAAGGCTCGGGCATTGGGAGGACTTATCCCCGAGAATTCCTGAATATAGTACGGAAGCTAACCAGCAAAGCTTGGTACTATGGCAGGGTACATTTAACGATACATATGCAGTAAGTGTAAAATATTTTTTCGGCAGTTTGAACCGAAAAGTTTTTCGTCGCGTTCAACGATGTCGCCAGACTAGTAAGAATGGAATTATGTATTGAAGCTTTTGAGGAAACTTTTTTAGCGCTTAAAGTTTACGAGTTGGTCCATTGATGTATTTGAGTTTTAGATTGGTTCTAGTAGGTACTATTGTGTTTGTTGTTATATTCTGAAAGATATTCTCCATTCTGAGAATGAGCACCTGGCTCAAGATTGTAGGTTAGATATAACCAACAGGTAATGAGTAGGTTTGAAAACCACTCCAAGAGACTTCACCCGATGTTGCTGCCTTCAAAAAAAAACACATGATGATCCAATTTACTGCATCGCTTCTTTTTTCTTTTTTTGTTACTAATTTTTATTCCAAAAACACGAAATAAAAAAAATAAAAAAAAGGAAGAAAGAAGCAAAAAAGAAAGAGTCATCCCATGCATGCTACTGAGGTAGCAGTTTCAGGATCTAGTTTTTGCGGTGGTAATAAATCTGGCCGACCTCACCAAGCCTGTAGAATGCTAGGGCAATAAGCCCGATTCCTGCTCCGCGTACACCACGCTGGAACCACGCGGGATGCTTTTTTAGATCAACCAATCCACTCTTATCCTTGAATGGCAAAGACGAGAGAAAGTATCCACCCCCGACAAAACACACGGCCAGCTGTACGGCCGTACATCCGAGACATTCTTCTTCGGACAAGTCTCTACCAGGAGGCGGGTTAAACACGTTGAGAATATTGGACATAATTAGCAAATCAAACACCAAGCAGTACTGGTGGTATCACCTTTTTTTTGCTTGGGTGTCCAGCAAGGCCTGTAAGAATTTTCCACGCCTGTCCGCGCCATGGCCAATGTACAGAACGCCAAGTGCGGGGGTGGGAGTAAACAGTTAAGAAACATCCAGTTAAGAAATATCCATATCTGAACAACCGAGAAATAAACTAACTTCAGATTAGAAAGAGTCGATTAATTCCGTTCGGCGTTAACGGACGAGCGGCAATTTTTACTTATACGTTGAGATGTAGTGGTTAGGCCAATACTAAAACTGTCCGCTCGCTGCACGGTTTTGATATTTTATGTAGCCATGGGTTCACAACTTTCCCCGGAGGCGTGAATGCGCTCGCACGCGTGGCTACAAACCTCGCCCGTCTACGCATACGTCAGGGCGTCTAAAGAGGCGTGAGGTTACGCGATGGAGTTGAAGCCAGGCTGAAACCGACCTGAAACTAAACTGAAACATGGGTTTTGTAGATAACTATTTCGCAGGCACCAAGTCGCAGCCATCGAAAATGGGTTGTTTTATAAGCAAAATGAATCGATCATTACTTGATATTTTTTCTTATTTACGTAATTTGACACCATCGACATTTACTCTTCGCCAAGGAATAGAAGTTGTTGCGCCACTTGGATACTTATTTCTCGGGCGGGTTTATCCCCCTTTTCCCTATTTACGGTTTGGTTAGAAGCTTTTCCCAAAGCTTAACCAGCTTTCGGCTAAAGCCCTTCGCCTATAATTCCCGTGAATTCTTTGGATAGCATGTCGAATGGTTAGTTGTAGCTTATGGCTAGTCCTGCCTCTTATAGTAGACGACATTATGGTCATCGTGTTTATCCCAAGACCAGGGATGGGGGGTTAGCACTGGCGCCAGGTTAATCAAATGGGATTTTTTATGTGGAAGATGGTTAGTTTCTGTCTTTTTGGTCGGTTTCCTCGGAAATATACCCAAAGTATTCAGGACTAAGCAGAATGTCATAAACATCACGAAGTTCGGGTACACATATTGAATTGATGGTGATTGGAAGTTTGAGAGTGTCTGCCCATTGAGCTCACCCAAAAACACTTCCAATCACAGATTGTGATTTGCGGCTTTTTTAGCTCAATCATGATTGCTTGGCCAACTTCAAGGCTCAGAATTTGGTTTTTACTTTGACTACGGCTAGCTCTTTATTGGTTTGCTTTGTTACTGATACCTCGGTTATATGA